>PISX010008412.1:0-82233 GCA_004024625.1 Mellivora capensis
GATCATGACCTGAGCCGAAGGCAGAGGCTTAACCCACTGAGCCACCCAGGCGCCCCCCCCTTTTTTTTTTAAAGTAGGCTCCAGGCCTGGTATGGAGCCCAATGTGAGGCTTAACGCACTGTATTGTGAGATCAAGACCTGACCTGAAATCGAGAGTCAGACAGCTGACTGAGCCATCCAGGCATCCCACCAGCTCTTCACTTTATTCTGTTAGGGCCTTATTTAGTTTTTTGCTGGTTTGGTCTATTTATGTTTTATATTTCCAGAGTATGGTCCTTTATCCTGAGATATGGCCTTCGTGGGGTTTTAACTGAAAGTCTGGGATCTTTACCAATATCTTTCCAGTTTGGGTGGGCTCAGACCCCAACAACTTTTCACTGACATTGGGAATCTCAGCTTCTCAACATGTGCTTCTTATGAGATTCTCTTGTTTTCTCTCTTAGGCTTTTGCAGCCCTGGAGATGATCAGGAATGGATGAGAATTTGTGCAGATTTGGGGGGTTCTCTTTCTATGGGTACCCCCAGTCCAGCACCCTATCCCTTTAGTCCTAGCCATCTTTGCTCAGAACTCTCATCTCTCTTCCCTCTGGTCTCTATTTGGACTTCATTTCTTTTTTTTTTTTAAAGATTTTTATTTATTTATTTGACAGAGAGATCACAGTAGACAGAGAGGCAGGCAGAGAGAGAGAGAGGGAAGCAGGCTCCCTGCTGAGCAGAGAGCCCTATGCGGGACTCCATCCCAGGACCCTGAGATCATGACCTGAGCTGAAGGCAGCGGCTTAACCCGCTGAGCCACCCAGGCACCCTGGACTTCATTTCAATACCTAACTCCAGAAGAAGCTTCCAGGGGAAATTCTTAGGGGAATGTAGGGTCACCTCATGTTTTCCTTTTCTTTCAGTGACTACAGCCTTGCATTGATGATAGTCCATGCTATAAACATTTGTTTTGTATGTTTCGCTCAGATCTTAAAGTTGTGTATGGTTGGAGGATAAGTCTCACACCAGGTATTCTTTATGGCCAGATGCTAAAGTATCTCCATTTTCCTTTATAAAAGATTAACTGCCTTTTAATTCAGATTTGTTGCTTTGAAGAAATACTGGTTTGATTGTCATTATGGAGTAAGTTTGGTATTTCACAGAAGCGAGTGTTAATTGGATGAACAGCTTATGTCAGTTTACTAATTGTATATAACTTGACATCTTCATTATCCATTGTGTTTTTTATGCTTCAAGGAATCATCTTTTGCAGTTTGCCTTGGAGTCACCACCCATATCTCCTGCTTCCTCCTCTTCAAAGAACCTTGCTGCCAAAGCACACACTCCTGTAGCCTTCAGACATTCTTTAAAGCAAGGAAGCAGGTTAATGGAGAATTTCTTGATCAGAGAAACTGGTGGTTCTACATCAGAGTTGTTGATAAAAGAGAATGAGATTAAATTCATCCCTCAGAAAGAGGTGAGCACTTCTTCAAAGACCAAAGAGACACCTCCCATAGAAAAGGCAGCTCCGTGTTCCTTAGATGGTCATGTTCCTGAGACACCCTCTACATCAACTTTGAAACAGGTTACCAAAGGTAGGAAATTATTTTCATATGTGTATTTTCTTACTTAAGGGAAATCTTTTCATCCCATAGGACCTGAGAATAAATAAGCATCTTGAGGGGGATGGATTGGGAAAGGACAAACCACATTTCACATTATAACAGTCTCAGGAATTGATGTAAGCAGTGCTGCAAGATATTTTTATACTCTTTCTCTCTCACAGAATAGGAATTCAGGCTGATTGCTGGAAAAATGAAGCAATTTTAATTAGCTCATATTTTAACTATGGCAGTAGCTTTCTAATTTTCAGCTTTTAATTTCCCTCCTCATCTGTCATATCAGTTCCAGTTTAATCTTAAAGAGCTCCTTTTATCTTCTTATACCCCTCTTTGAAACTTCCAAGCTGTTCTGACTGGCATTTATAGCCATAGACAATTTAGACCCCTCCCCTACATGTCTGACCTTATTTCTTACCTCTTCATCTCAAAAATCCTCCTGCAGTAGCCACGCTAATCTTCCCATTATTCCTTGAATACACCCAAAGATTGGAAAAACTACAAGCTGCAGGCCAAAATTGGCTTGACACCTATTTTTGTAAGTAAAGATTCACTAGAAAATAGCTGCACCCATTTGTTGACATACTGTTTATGAATGCTTTCATGCTCCATGGCAGTGGTTAGTAGTTATAACAGAGACCATCTAGCCCGCAGAGCCTAAAATCTCTACTAGCTGGCCCTTAACTAAAAAGATTTGCTGGGACGACTGGGTGATTCATTATGTTAAGCATCCAAGTCTTGATTTTGGCTCAGGTCCTGATATCAGAGTTGTGAGATCAGACCCTGTGTTGGGGTCTGTGCTCACCAGGGAGCATGCTTGAGATATCCACTCCCCTCAGTGCTCACTCATGTGCATGCTCTTGCTCTCTCTCTCTCTCTAAAAAAAAAAAGTTTTGCTGACCCCTGTTTTACCTTTTTAGACTCTATTCAGATCCTAATCCTTCTTTAGTTATGTTAGATGATATTGACATCTCACATCATGAAAGTGTTACAGCACTTGTTTTCTGGGCTATTTTGTTTATAGTTTGCTTTTTTGATGAATTAGCTTGTTTAACTTATGTTTCCATGTCTCCTCTTACCTGTGAAGTTCAGGGCACCTTTTAAGCAGAACTAAGATATCTTTGGTACGCCCACATCACACATAGTGCAGGGCAATTAGTGGTTATTTATTTTAGTTTTTTAAAAAGATTTTATTTATTTATCTGAGGGAGAGGGAGAGAGAGAGCATGCACAAGAAAGCGCAAATGGCAGGGAAGGGCAGAGGGAGAAGGAGAAGCGACTCTCTGCTAAGGAGGGAGCCTGATGACACAAACTCTATTCCAGGACCCTGAGATCATGACCTGAGCTGAAGGCAGATGCTCAACTGACTGAGCCACCCAGGTGCCCCACTATTAGTGGTTATTAAACTTAGGTTAAAGTTAGCATATTAGTACTCAAGGGTTTAAATTTTGTAACGAGGGATGCCTGGGTGGCTCAGTTCGTTAAGCAGCTGCCTTTGGCTCAGGTCATGATCCCAGCGTCCTGGGATCGAGTCCCACATCAGGCTCCTTGCTCGGCAGGGAGCCTGCTTCTCCCTCTGCCTCTGCCTGACACTCTGTCTGCCTGTGCTCGCTCTCTCTCTCTCTGACAAATAAAATCTTAAAAAAAAAAAATTTTGTAACGAGAGGCACTTGGTGGCTTAGTTGATTAAGGGTGTGCCTTCAGCTCAGGTCATGATCCCAGGGTCCCAGGATTCAGCCCTGCATTAGACTCCCTGCTCAGCAGTGGAGCCTGCTTCTCCCTCTGCCACTGCTCATGTCACTCTCTCACTCTCTCTCAAATAAATAAATAAAATTGTAAAAAAATAAATTTTGTAAGGATATGTGAATCTTGCATTTCCTACCATATATTTTGTTAGTCTATCAGTTGATAGTTCTTGTAGTGTTTTTAGCTTGATAGTTAACTTTTTTCCTCAACAGACCAATTTTTTTAAATAAAATCTTAACCTCGAACTGTAACACATAAAATCGCTAAAATTGGTCCTGCTTCATTGAAGTAGAGATGGAGGGCCTGACCTCCTGCTTCATCCCTGACATTATTATGGTGGCCTCTGGGCCCCAAGATTCTCCCACAATTCTCTGCAACTTCATCAAACAGTTTGACAGTGATTGTGTTTCCTAAAGGCAATACTACATTTGTAATTACAAATAAGAGCTAAGTTATTAAATTTGTAACCATTGTTAATTTCAATAGTAGTTGGCCCAAACCAACAAATGTTTCAGTTTAGCTTTGCATAGCTTCCTGTCCCCAGCCAGGTTTATCTTATTCATGTTATGATTGCTATAGTGCTGCAGATGAATGGCTCCTAAGACGGAAAAGCTTAAGATTAGTTCTATAGGTCAGTCACCCCTCAGTAGAAAAGACTTAACCAAATCATATTCTGATAAATGAATCTCCAGACTTTTTTGCAATCTCTTCTGTAAACCCCGGATTCTAATTATGTGACTTACCACAATTTAGCCATCACTCAGTGAATAGTCTCTCCCAGTCCTGTTGCCCTGAGGTGTCATTCTTTTTTTCTTCTGCTTTCCTAAGTGCATGTTAAAGTTGGGATTCTATTTTTTATATTAATTGCTGAAAGATGACAGGTTATACATTATTTTTGCCCTTTATGTAAATGATAAAGTCTCTCTTTCTCTTTTTAAAAATTACAGTGGATTGTCCTGTTTGCGGGGTTAATATTCCAGAAAATCACATTAATAAACACTTAGACAGCTGTTTAACACGTGAGGAGAAGAAGGAAAGCCTCAGAAGGTAAGAAAGTTAAGCATAACCTTGAGTTACTTTAGCAAGGTACTTCTTATGCTTTATAAACTATTTTCCACCTCTTCCATTCTGGCTTCTTTATCCTGATGGTTATTTCCCATATGCCATGAGAATCCGGTGACCTGCATTTCTCCGTAGAAATGTTTCTTTCTGGGGCACCTGGCTGGCTTAGTCAGTAGAGCATGTGACTCTCAACCTCAGGGTCCTGAGTTCAGGCCCCACAGTGGGCATCAAGCCCACTTAAAAAAAAAAAAAAAAAAAGGTGTTTCTTCCTGAGGAATGAGTTTCAAGTATAGAGGCTGAGTATTTTCTCCTTGTATAGTAAGAAATCAGCACTGATAGTCTAGCTTGAACTGCTCTTCTTCTAGAAGCATCTGTCATATTTCTTCTAATACATTTAGTTTTGTCAGTTTATCCAAAGACATACTCATCCATACATAATTAAGTTCAAGTTCCAATAGTGGTTCCAAACCCTGCTCCTTGGAATACCATAGACCTGCCATTTGCTCTGTCTTGCAGTTTAGAAACACTGCATATCATATCTCTTAGGGAAAGATTCATTATACCAGTTAGTGTATTGAAGGCTCTGAGAAGTCCTGTATCAATGCAATTGTTGGGTTTTGTTTAATCCAGTGAGTACTACTTTACTTGGCCCAAAAATCTTTTTTTTTTTTTTTTTAAGATTTTATTTATTTATTTGACAGACAGAGGTCACAAGTAGGCAGAGAAAGAGAGAATGAAGCAGGCTCTCTGCTGAGCAGAGAGCCCGATGTGGGGCTCGATCCCAGAGGCCTGGGATCATGACCCGAGCCGAAGACAGAGGCTTTAACCCACTGAGCCACCCAGGCACCCCCAAAATCTTTTTTTTAAAGATTTTTTTTATTAGAGAGAGAGCATGAGCAGGGGGTGGGGCTCCGCTGAGCAGGGAGCCTGCTGTGGGGCTCAATTGCAGGACCCTGAGTCCTGCCAAAGGCAGACGCTTAACCCACAGGGGCACTCAGGTACCCCTTGACCCCAAAACCTTTTTATCCTCATAATTTATGTCTTACAAAACTGATTTGTAAAGATATGCTTAGGGGAACATTGAACTGCATTTCCGTTTAGTTACATCCTGGTCCTGGGGTCTGGTCACATAAAATATACTATGACATTTAGAACATTTTATCCACAACACCCTGGCAGGCCATTTCTTTGATAGGGGTGACAACCCTTAACCAATTCTATGTAGAATCGTGTCAGAGTTGATTCAAATACTGTTCTTCCTTTTGATGTCTTCAGATTCTGAAGACTCCTAAATGCATTACACACTTTCACTAAGTCATGGATGAAGGATCAGTGTTAACTTCACGTTTTGGGAATCATCTGTCAGGCTTCATATTTTAAAATTCTGGATAGGAATTGTTGATTTCTGTTGGTGCTTTTCATGGTAAATGCCATTAAACTGTAGAGTTTTCCATTCGAATTTCACAGTCACAAGTTTAATTGTCTATCCTTGATAAAATTACTGAACTGTCCCTCACAGTGTGCTTGTGTAAACTCCTACAAAATGTTTCAGCTCTTGCTACCCACTGTGATTTTATTTAGCTGTAATCTTACCTGTCTCATAGAGCCCACTGGGCAGTTTTCAGAAAAATGTACTTTTTTGAGGGTTTGTCGGTCTTTCTACGATAGTTATCTTTGGCTTTTAGACATTATTGATAAAGCATAAAAGAAATAATTTAGGGAATGGTACTGTTAGTAGAAAAATGTTTGGTTGTTTTCATTCTGCATATATTCAATTGTACTATTTCTTTCAGTGTAGTCTTTGGGTGATTTACATCAAATTTACTCTATGGAAGCTTGTTAACATAGGTTTTAGGTCTCCACTTCTGAATGTAATCAAAATTGGGGGATGGTGTGGAGATGTGACCAAGAATCTGCAATTTAATAAACTCCCTTGGTGATTCCAAGATTCACTCCAGTTTGTGTAGCATGGCCTTGAAGGTGAACTAGTTATATGCAAGTCCTTTGTAAAATCTTGGGGTTGGTTTTTTTTTTTTTTTGATAAACTGTTTACTTTCAAGTGCTTATTAGTTTTTACTGGAAACTTTGGTATTTTAATTTTGGAATATCGGAATTTTAATGACTACTTTGAATGCATATTTATTAAGCACCTAATTGCCATGGTGTTGAGCCAAGTAATGTACTCAGAGAGCCAGCTTATAATCAGATTAAATAGTTTAACGCTCGCTAAGGAGTTATGTTTTTAAAATTGTCCAAATCATTGATACCCTTAGGTAGTTTGACTTCTATTCCATTTTAAGAAGTAACGTTTCTTAACTGGTTTTTTGGAGGGGGCAGAATGTCGTTTCATAGGGCTTTGCTATATTAAATTGTAGCTCAGTGCTTGTCAGTGTATAAATTATATAAATAGAATGAAGAGACAGGTGGTGGTTTTGCTAATATACTTGTAATCCTTATATATTTGTTAATATAATTAATTGAAGTTGAAGAGAAAAAAACCTTCTTGTATTTCTTGCTACTGTTTTCAGTCATGTTCTTTGAAGATGATGCCATAAGAATATTATCTTCCTGTCAACTTTCAGAATTCTTTTTTCATTGGCAGTAATGAATTGGTTAAAACTAACCATCCAACACATCTTTTATTTAATCTAGAGCTTTTGTACAATGATTGCCTACACTTTAAGGAAGCAGTTTTGTCTGTGGATCGGCACTTTTTCTAAAGCAGCTATAGTCTTAAATCTGTAGTCTAAATCTCAATAGTGTTTGTACTCTGATCATCGAGGTAACAGTTTTTTGCAGAGATTTTGCATGGAAATCACTGGCACATTTTGGGACAAAGATGCTTTAAAGCAATGGAGAACTGAGGAAGTCTATGTAAGTGTGATTCTGAAGTGAGATTCTCATAGCATTTAGTGCACAAGCCTTCCATGGGTGTTGCCAGTCTTCATCTTTAGGCCTGACCTTTTTATGAGACCTCTTTTTCTCTAAGTTGGCTGCCACCTAGACTCCGGTATCTGAATGTGCTGTGGGCACCTCAGATGTATCATGTCTAACACTGTCAACCTTATTTGCAAATTTAATTCTTCTTCTCCTTCCCATTTTTATCTTAATGGTTCTGCTATTTTCCCAGTCACACTGGTACTCCATCAGAAGGCCAATTAACTGTTTTATGTGGAGAACATTTGATAGTTCACAGTAACTCTAAGTGATCTCTTTTTTTCCCCCCTTTTTAGTTCTGTTCACAAAAGGAAGCCTCTGCCCAAAACTGTATATAACTTGCTCTCAGATCGTGATTTGAAGAAAAAGCTAAAAGAGCATGGACTATCTATTCAAGGAAATAAACAACAGCTCATTAAAAGGCACCAAGAATTTGTACACATGTACAATGCCCAGTGTGATGCTTTGCATCCTAAATCAGGTAAACTAATAAAGCAATGAGCTCTTGTTTTCTGGTTAAAGCAGTTTTGTGTAGCTCAGGGATTATAAGTCATAGAACAGGATTTTAATAAATACAATTTTGGTAATAGATGAGACATGCAGGTGTATTTCTTTAAAAGGTACTTAGAGTTATACTCTGATAAGCCTTTCTCCCAGCCAGTCTCTCAGTCACTATTCTCTCTCAGAGATAACCACTGCTGCTGGTTTCTTTTGTGTATCTTTCCAGAGATAGTGTGGGATGAAGAGTTGATCTAGAGAGCCATGGTTATAATCCCAGTTTTGCAGCTTTATGACTGGGAGACTATGGGCAAGTTACTTTTTTTTTTTTTTTAATTTATTTATTTGTCAGAAAGAGGGAGGGAGAGCGAGCAAGCACAGGTAGACAGAGTGGCAGGCAGAGGCAGAGGGAGAAGCAGGCTCCCTGCTGAGCAAGGAGCCCGATGTGGGACTCGATCCCAGGACGCTGGGATCATGACCTGAGCCGAAGGCAGCCGCTTAACCAACTGAGCCACCCAGGCGTCCCTATGGGCAAGTTACTTTTTATCTCACTTTTCTCATCTATAAAATAAGGTTTATAATACTGCATACTGCATAGTGTTTTTGAAAGGAATAAATGAAAAAGGCGTAGCTCCATACCTTAGCAAGTAATTAGCATTCAGTAAAAGTTATCATTATGATTATTAATTATACACAAACATATGTCCTTGATTATTGTTTGGTAAAAATGTTAGTATTATATATACACTGTTTAATGGTTTGTCCTGTTTCATTTAACCACACATTTTGGGAGTTCTTTGAATTATTAGTATATAAAGAATTACCTAATTTTTAATTTACTTTTTATTTTTTTTAAAGACTTTATCTATTTGACAGACAGAGATCACAAGTATGCAGAGAAGCAGGCAGAGAGAGAGGGGGAAACAGGCTCCCCACTGAGCAGAGAGCCCAATGTGGGGCTCAATCCCAGAACCCCGGGGTCATAACCTGAGCTGAAGGCAGAGGCCACTCTGACCCACTGAGCTACCCAGGTGCCCCGAGAATTACCCAATTTTTTAAAGACAAGTATAATATGCAAACAGAAAAATATACAAATTGTAGTGTTTGGTGAATTATCACAGTATATTTCACAGAGGGAAAAATACCTTTGTTACCACTTTTCAGGTCAGAAGCAGTGTCCCAAAAGCCCCTGTGCTCCCCACCTCCAGTCACTACCACCTTCATTCTCATAGGTGATCACCATCTTGACTTCTAACAGTAGGGATTATTCATTTTGTCTGCTTTTGCCTATATTTTATCTTTATGTAAATGGAATAATAAATAGCTTATCTATTCTTTTGAGTGTGGCTTCATTTGTGCAACATTACGTTTAGAAAATTCGTCCATGTTTTCATGTGCAGGTGTGATTTTTTTTCATTTTTGTTGCTGTAGAGTATCCCATTGTATATGTATTTCATACTATTTTTCCATTCAGTGGTTGATGGATATATGGATTTTTTCTACTTTTTGGCTCTTAAGAATAAAGCTGCTGAGTAATCTTTTTTATTTCTCGATGCACCTATGCACACATATTTTGGGGTTATATATATCTAGTAGTGAAATTGTTGTTATATTTCTGCAGCTGTTCAGTTTTCATGAATATAGCCAAAAACTCAGTATGAGGGTGCTTTTTGCCCCCCTCATTTAGTTCCTTTTTTTCTTCCTTTCTTGTTTTCATTTCTACTAATGTGCACTTTGATCAGGAGGTTCAGAGAGAGTTACAATTTTTTTCACATCCTTGACAACATCAGTATTGTCTTTTTTCCTTTTTGGCTATTCTGGTGGGTTCTTGGTAGTATCTCATTATGGTTTTAGTTTGCATTTCCCCAATGACTTACAATGTTTAGCACATTTTTTTTTTTTTTTTTAAGATTTTTATTTGTCTGAGAGAGAGAATGAGGGGGGGTTGATGGGGGAGGCAGAGGGAGAAGCAGGCTCCCCTCTGACTTCATTTAAAACATATAAGTTCTGGGGCGCCTGGGTGGCTCAGTGGATTTAGCCTCTGCCTTCGGCTCAGGTCATGATCCCAAGGTCCTGGGATCGAGCCCCGCATCGGGCTCTCTGCTCAGCAGGGAGCCTGCTACCCCCTCTCTCTCCCTGCCTCTCTGCCTACTTGTGATCTCTGTCTGTGAAATAAATAAATAAAATCTTTAAAAAAAAACATATAAGTTCTTAAATGTACTATTAATCTTTTGCATTTTGCCTTTCGTTAGAGCTTTCTATGTCCTTACCTACTACAAGATTAGGAAGATCTTTTGTTTTCTTCTGAAAGTTTTATTGTTTTTGCTTTTACATTTTGACCTAGATTTTACCTGGAATCTATATTAGCATATATTGTGAGGTAAGGGCAAGATTCTCCTCTTTTTCCATATGGATAGCCAATTAATGCAGCACCATTTATTGAAAAACCATCCTTTCCCCACGAAATTGTCAGTACATCTTAATTGAGAATCAGCTAACTGTGTATGTGTGGGCCTTGGACATTGTTTTGTTCCATTAAGTCACATTTATCCTTTTGTCAGTAGTGTGTTGTCTTAATTATTTTATGAGTTATTTTTTATAAAAGATTTTTATTTATTTCACAGACAGAGATCACAAGCAGACAGAGAGGCAGGCAGAGAGAGGGGTAAGCAGGTTCCCTGCTGAGCAGGGAGCCCAATGTGGGGTTCGATCCTAGGACCCCGAGATCATGACCTGAGCCGAAGGCAGAGGTTTTAACCCACTGAGCCACCCAGGCGCCCCTTATGAGTAATTTATAATAGATCTTGCTGCCTGGCAATGTAGTTCCTCTAGTTTTGTTTTTTGAGATTGCCTTGGCTTTTCTAGGCCCTTTGCATTTCCATGTAAGTTTTAGAAAAAGCCTTTAAAATTTCGTCAAGAAACTAAAATCTGTTTGGATTTTGATTGGGCCTATGTGGAATCTGTAATCAGTTTGGTATCAAAGTTGATATTGGTATACTATTTGAGTCTTTCAATCCATGAATTTGGTTTATCCCTTTAGTTTTTCATTTCTGTCAGTGATGTTTTATAGTCTTCAGTATGAAGGGCTTTTTTTTTTTTAAGACTTATTCATTGGTATTTGATGTTTTTGATGCAGTTGTAATTGGTGTCTTGTTTTAAAATGTCAATTTTTATTTTTTTGTCACTAGCATGTAAAATGTAGCTAATTTTTATACATTGTCTTATTGTAACATAACATAACAAGCAACTTGTTATTTATTCACTTTTTTATGTGTGCATTTTAAAATTGGCACATAATCATCCTTTATTTTTTATTTATTTATTTTTTTTTATTTTTATTTTTTTTTTTTTTTATTTGTCAGAGAGAGAGAGCGAGAGTGAGCGAGCACAGGCAGACAGAGGCCAAGGGAGAAGCAGGCTCCCTGCCGAGCAAGGAGCCCGATGTGGGACTCGATCCCAGGACGCCGGGATCATGACCTGAGCCGAAGGCAGCCGCTTAACCAACTGAGCCACCCAGGCATCCCGATCCTTTATTTTTTAAAGATTTATTTATTTGAGAGAGAGGGGGAGAGTTCAGCAGGGAGGGGCAGAAGGAGAGGGAGAGAGAGTCTGAAGCAGAGTTGACACTGAGTGCTGAGCACCACAAAGGGCTTGATTTCATGACCCTGTGATCATGACCTGAGCTGAAACCAAGAGTTGGATGCTCAACCAGCTGTGCCACCCGTGTGCTTCTATAATGCATCTTCTTACTGTGTACAGTTAGATGAGTTTTGACAAATGTATGCATAGTCATCTAGCCATCATTTCAGTCAAAACATAGAACATTTTCTTCCCCAGATGTTCCTCTGCCCTTTTGTAGTCATTTCCCTCTTCCTTACACTAAGGCCCTGAGATATACTGATCTTTTATGCTTCTCTAGTTTTGCCTTTTCTAAAATGCCAGTCAAATGGAATTATACATATTGTACATTATATAGTCTTTTGTATCTGGCTACTTTTACTTAGTGCAGTGCTCTTGAAATTTACCCATGTTGCATTATCAGTAGTTCACTCATTTTTATTGTCAAGCAGTGTTCCAGTTTTTGGCTATTATGGATAAAGCTGTGATGAACATGGGATTACAGATCTTTGTATAGCCATATGTTTTCATTTTTCTTGGATAAATACCCAGGAGTAGACTTACTGGGTCATATAGTAAGTGTATGCTTAAAAGTAAAGAAATTGCTGAACTGTTTTTTTTTTTTTTTTTAAAGGTTTTATTTATTTATTTGACAGAGAGAGAGAGAGAGGTCACAAGTAGGTAGAGAGGCAGGCAGGGTGTGGGGAGCAGGCTCCCTGCTGAGCAGAGAGCCCGATGCAGGGCTCGATCCCAGGACCCTCAGATCATGACCTGAGCCGAAGGCAGAGGTCACTGAGCCACTCAGGCACCCTGCTGAATTGTTTTTAAAATGGCTACACTATTCTTCATTGTATGAGAGATCCACTTGCTCCACTTCCTTGTCAACACTCAGTATTTCCAGTCTTCTTAATTTTAGCCATTCTGTTGGATATGTAGTGTATCTCCTGACCCATACATTATATATGTATGTACACACGTAAATCCATTTACACTTATATGCATTAGAAATTATGAGGACATACTGAACCTGTGCTTACAGTCCAATCTGACAGAGTTCCTTACCTTTCTCTCTTACATATTTGTATCCCCCCCCCCCCGAGAGAATCCTCCCTTTAGTAGCATCAGCACATTTACTGATTTGTTCAGTTCTATTGCACAATTAAAATAGTTTTAAAATTGCTTCATCAGTACTACTACACCATGGCAAAACAGACCTACCTATAAGAAAGGATTCAGGATATTTTCTAGTTCTCTCTCCCAGGCTGCTTCTCCCCTCCTCCCTTAGACTGCGGGTATGTAGTCAAATATGTGGTCATAATTTCCTTTTTACCTTTTTCATTGTGACTTGATTTTTTTTACTGAAATACAGTGGGATTCATTTGTTTCACTTTGTTTCTAATTCTTGTTACTCAGTTGTCCCTTCTAAGACATTAGTAACTGAAATGTAACATTTAAACTACTTTAAAAAGCTATACTTTTATAATGGACCACTGGCTGTCATAAAAATATTACATACAGTAGCAGTTTTATTTTCTTTTGTTTTGAGAGTGCTCCTAATTATTCTTGAAGCATTTTTAAAACAGCTTTTAATTAAAATTCAATTAATTAACATAATGTGTTATTGGTTTCAGAGATACAAGCCTGTGGGTTCATCAGCCTTATATAATACCTAGCGCTCGTTGTATCACATGCCCTTCTTAAAGTCCATCACCCACTTACCTCATCTTCTACCCTCCTCCCCTCCAGCAAACCTCAGTTTGTTTCTTATAATGAAGAGTCTCTCTCTCTTTTTTTTTTTTTTAAAGGTTTTATTTATTTAGTTGACAGATAGAGATCACAAGTAGGCAAAGAGGCAGGCAGAGAGAGAGAGGAGGAAGCAGGCTCCTTGCTGAGCAGAGAGCCCAATGCGGGGCTCGATCCCAGGACCCTGGGATCATGACCTGAGCTGAAGGCAGAGGCTTTAACCCACTGAGCCATCCAGGCGCCCCGATGAAGAGTCTCTTATGGTTTGTTTCACTCTCTGGTTTTGGCTTATTTTTTTCCTCTCTTCACCTATGATCCTGTGTTTTGTTTCTTAAATTCGACATAGCTGTGTACTCTTTTTTTTTTTTTTTTAATTTTATTTGACAGAGAGAGACAGTGAGAGAGAGAAAGAGAGAGTGCACAACAAGTAGGGGAGCAGCAGAGGGAGAAGGGGAAGCAGTTTCTCCACTGAGCAGGGAGCCCAATGTGGGCTCGATCCCAGGACCCTGGGACCATAACCTGATCTGAAGGCAGATCCTTAACCAACTGAGCCACACAGATGCCACCAAAACTAGGATTTTTAAAAGTGTTATTTTCATTAAAATATTAATGCACTAATTTTTACCAGTTTCTGTTACACAGTATTCCAAAATATACAAAGAATAATACTCATATGCCATTGCAGTGTACTCTTGAAGCATTTTTATGATGGTAGCTTTAAAATCCTTATAGTTTCAAGATTTGAGGCATCTCAGTGTTAGCATTTGTTGATTGCCTTTTCTTATTGAAGTTATCATTTTCCTGCTTCTTAGTCGGTAAGTGTTTTTATTGTGTCCTGGACATTTTGACTGTAATATGAGATTCTAGCTCCTTTTAAAATATACTACTGTAGCAGGCAGTCACCCTGTTAAGACTTAGCTTCAGATCCAGACCTCCTTCTGTGGACTATGGTTCTAATGACAGTTTAGTTTTCAGAGCTCTTGCAGTGTTGTTCAGGTCTGCTTCATTTAATTGCCACCTGGGGGACACTCAGAAGACCTGATATTCCATTTTGTGGTTCAGTTCTCAGACCTTTTTGGCCTATTAATTTAATTTTTTTCAAAGATTTTATTTATTTATTTGTCAGAGAGAGAGAGCGAGAGCATGCACGCAAGCATGAGCAGAGGGAGCAGCAGTCAAAGGGAGAAGCAGGCTCCCCGATGAACAAGGAGCCTGATGCCGGACTTGATCCCAGGACCCTGGGATCATGACCTGAGCCGAAGGCAGATGCTTAACCGACTGAGCCACCCAGGCATCCCTGGCCTATTAATCTTAGGATATTTCACATGTGAGTGGGTCAGGAATGTGCTTAGGATTTGCTGTGCACGTTTAAAGGATGGTTTTCTTCAGGTTTTTTCTCTTTGAGATCCTCACTCCAATCACTAGTTAGGGGATGAGGATGCTACCTGCTACTGGTGGGAGAGATGGAGATCTAGGTTACTCACTAGGTCTTTACTGGCACAGTGTTCCTGAAAGAGAAGAGCTGTCCCCAGTCTTCCTGCTACTGCTGGGGGAATGAAGGGGGTAGAAGCACACTCTACACTTATTCTCTGATGATACTTTGGTGGGCAGGAAGCATCAGCAGTGTTTAGTTGGACTAGATCAGGTATTATTAAAAAGTTTATTGGTCTTCTCCTTTCATAGTCCTTTGCTAGAACAAAAATTGGTTTCTTGGAGTGTGTGTGTGTGTGTGAGAGAGAGAGAGAGAGAGAGATGGTTGATGATTCTGGGTTGCAGGTTTCACCAGTGCCCAGTCTGGGATATATAGAGATAAAGAGAAAGCCTAGGGAAGTCATCATCATGATGTTCTTTAAATTCTGAGACCCTTAGCCAGTCCATCTTCCTCCTTCTATCTTTCATAGTTCTCTTACAATTGTCTGTTATTATATCTAATGGTTTTAGTTATACTTAGGAAGAATATGAGAAGAAAGATGAGTCTAGTCCATCTTCAGAACTAGAAGTTCTTGTTAATTTTTAATTTCTGTTCTAGGTGCAAACACATGTAGGAATGTTTTCTTAGTGAATTAACCCCTTTATCATTTTATGATTTCCCTTTTTTTTTTTTTTTAAGATTTTATTTATTTATTTGTCAAAGAGAAAGAGAGAGAGAGTAAGAGAGCACAAATGGGGAGTGGCAGGCAGAGGGAGAAGCAGGCTCCTGTGGGGCTCCATCCCAGGACCCTGGGATCATGACCTGAGACAAAGGCAGACGTTTAACTGACTGAGCCACCCAGGCATCCCTGTAATTTCCCTCTTCATCCCTGACAGCATTCATTGTTCTAAAGTCTGTTGTGCCTGATATTAATATAGCTATTCTATGTTTCTTCTCATTAGTATTTACATGACACATCTCTCTCCATACCTTTATTTTGAACCTATGTCTTTTATTTAAAGTGGGTACTTTGGGGGTGCTGGGGTGGCCCAGTCAGTTAAGCATCTGACTTCAGCTCAGGTCATGATCTCAGGGTCCTCGGAGGGAACCCCACATCGGCTCCCACCTTAGCATGGAGTGTGCTTGTCTCTCTGCCCTTCTCCCTACTCATGCTCCCTTTCTCTCTGTCTCAAAAAAATAAGTAAAATCTTAATAAAATAAAAAGGATTCTTTGCTGGAAGCATGTAGTTTGTTCTTGATTTTTTAAAAATATAATATGCATTTTCTATCTCTTATTATTGCTTTTAGATCATTTACATTTAATGTAATTATTGATAATAGTTGGCTTTAGAGTTAACGTCTTCCTAATTGTTCTTTGCTTGTTTTATCTGGTTTTGTTCTATTCATTTATTTATTGGCTCTCTTTTGGACTGAGTATTTTTTTTTTTTTTACTAATACATTTTATTTCTTTGGGTTTATTTTCTCTTTTTTAGAAAGTTTTAGCGGTTGACCTGGGGTTTGTAATAGACACCTTCAAGTAGTCACAGTCTACCTTCAAATGATATGCTTCATTTGTAGTGTAAGAACCTAACAACAGTGTAGTCCCAATCCCTAATTCTTTGTGTTGTTGTTGTCATGAGTTTTACGTTTTTACCTATGCTGTTAACACAATAATCTTGTTTTCCTTTAGAAGGACAGTTATCTTTTAGAGTAGGTAAAAAAAGAAAAATATATTTTGTATTTACCTTCATTGTTACCATTTCTAGCATTCTTCATTTTCTCTTATAGGAAGAGATAAAGAAGACATAAGTTTCTTGTTTCGTATTTCCTCTGCTTGAGCAACTTCCTTTAACGCTTTTATGGTATAGATCTGCTAATAATACATTCTCTGTTTTTGTTTGTTGCAGAAAATCTTTATTCCTCCTTCACTTTTGAAAAATATTTCCATTGATAGAGAATTCTGGATTGTCAGGATTTTTCCTCTGTGCTTTTAATTCATTACTCCATTGTCTTCTGGCCTGAATAGTTTCTGATGAGAACCATGATATAATTCTTGATTTTTCTTTATGTAATATACTCTTTTTCTCTGGCTCACACAGATTTTTCTCTTTGTGTCAGTGTGTATATGTGCTATTCTTGTATTTTTGTTTTGTTTTGTTTTTGCATTTATTCTGCTTAATGTTCCTTGAGTTTTTTACATTTCTGGTTTGATGTCTTTTATTAAATTTGGCAAATTCTGGCCATTAGGTCTCCAAATATTTTTTCTCTTCCCTTTTCTTTCTCTTTTGGGATTTCTGTTACATGTGTTAGACTTTGTTATTGCTCCATAGTCTTAATGCTCTGTATATAAAAGTGTATATTTTTGTTTAGTACATTGGAGTTTGAGTGGATATCTGCTAAGAATTGGATTCACATTAACAAATTAATTTTCATATTCCATTGGGACTGCTATTTATACCTATATACTTAAAGGAAAGAGCAAAATTACTCTTAAACGGTTGTCTTCAACTCTTCTGCATGTGTAAGAGTTCAGTGTTTTATTCCATGTTATTTTTGTAATCTTTTATTTTGAAATAACTTTGGACTTAGAGAAAAATTATAAGAATAGGACCTTTAGAGTTAATACCTTATATATCCATAGTATAATGATGAAAACCATGTAATTAACATTGGCTGTATGTCCTTATTTTAACAGCTGCTGAAATAGTTCAAGAAATTGAAAATATGGAGAAGACTAGAATGCGTCTTGAAGCTAGTAAACTCAATGAAAGTGTATGTTGATGGTCTGTTTCATTATCTGGGTAGAAATGATGGAAAGAAAAATTGAGTGTCCCCCCCAAAATTAAAGATTGCCAGAATTAAATCTGTTCAATAGGAAATATCCTGGAACACATTTCCATTTAATGTATTATTGCAGCTCATTTTTAGCACAGAATTCTGTCCTTTAGCAATCTTCTAGGACAAAATACAATTATAGTCCTATGGAAAAAGCATTTGTCTGTACATCAGGTGACCTTGATATTTGTCCTTTCTCTGCTGGTTGCATTTGATAAGCTCTTTAATATCGGTGGCCCTTAGGATCTTCATCTGTAAAACTCAGGAATTGAACTATATGATCTCTAAGATCCTCCTTTACCTCTGGCATTCTGCAATTCTATGATTATATTGATGGAGAAATTAAGTAATTGTAAGACTTTATGAGGATTGAGTATCTATTGAGCTTATTGAGGGAATCAGAGACTTAAAATTCTTCACTATTGCCTTCCTCTAGCTTGATGGTCCAAAACTTGAGGAAAGGATACCAAAGAAGAAAATAGTCATTGTGTCCTTTGACACTGGAGGAAGTGTTTGGGGCTCTCCCAAGTAGACTTTTTTTCCTAGACCATCGGTAATGTGTCTGTAAGGAAAGCTACGACCTTAGGGAAGTAAGTTTATAATCAGATAGTAGAAAAAAAAATGAGATTTTCATTGACTTTATCATTACCTGTGCACTAACTATAAGATGGAAACTATAACGAATCCTATAAGTAGATTTCTGATCTTTTAAGTCTAAGATTTTCAAAAGTGGAAGTAGAAATTTAAAACACTAAAATCTTACACTGTCATATTTTCTTTATATGTTCTTTTTTCAGTAGACTTGGAGAAGTTAGGTTGGAAAAGGTAGAAGACAAGCAAGAAAATCTGCCTTATTAATGATCTGCTAAATGCTTCTTCAGTCTTGTGGTTTCAAGTGTTACTTATTGTATTAATGAATGTGAAAAATTAAATATTGAAAGTAGAAATTTAATTGATTGTTGTGTTAATACTTCATTTTAGCCTTAATCTGTATATTACTGTTGCATTTTCTACAGATGAGAAAACAGTAGTGAATGAAAGGTATACTTATTATGCTATTCAAGGGAAATCCACAGGAGTTATTCTTCCTAGGTTTATATAAGACAGAGATAAAGAGATTATTTTCCCCTATTTTAAATATCCACATTTGAGATTTTAAAGTTTGTATTACTAATTTTTGTTCTGTCATATTTAAAATTTTTAATTAAGTTTTTTTGGATTATTTTAGATAATGGTTTTTACAAAGGACCAAACCGAAAAGGAAATAGATGAAATTCACAGTAAATATCGTAAGTTGTGTGACATTTTCTTTATTTACAGAGAACTTGGGTTGCAGATTTTCATCTTAAGTAATTTTTTAAAGTAAATTTTTATAGTAATGTTTGAAATAAACTTGTTAAGCAACTTAAGCAACTGAATTTTATTTTTATTTTATTTTTTTTAAATTTTTTATTTTTAAGATTTTATTTATTTACTTGACATGGAGAGATCACAAATAGGCAGAAAGGCAGGCAGAGAGAGAGAGGGAAGCAGGCTCCCTGCTGAGCAGAGAGCCCGATGCGGGACTCGATCCCAGGACCCTGAGATCATGACCTGAGCCGAAGGCAGCAGCTTAACCCACTGAGCCACCCAGGCGCCCAAGCAACTGAGTTTTGAGTTTTTATTCATTGAGCTTTTTTGTAATTCTGTCTGCCTGCTTTTTGATTTCTAACTTTCTTCTTTGAGCTTATCACTAAGCACTTTGCAAAATATTAATTAGTTGCTCTCAAAGAGTCTCTGTGAAAATAAAATGGAATTAAAATGGAAACGTTCCTGACTTTCTATCCTGTCCTCAGGCCACTCATTGACAACACTTCTGTGAAGAATTTCAGCACTTTTGTGGCTTCCAAATTTGTGCCAAAAATATTTTTCATTTTATCAGTTATTACCAACTTCCAGGTTACTTCCTTTTCCTTATTAAGCCTTTGTATATATCTTTTCCAGGGTCAGTGCTTTAATCTTTTTGTCAGTTTGGTAGCTATATTGCTTGGTTGGTTGTGTTTTTAGTTTAAATTTAAATTTAAGTGCCTGGCAAACAGGTATTTAATAAATATTTATTGAATGAGTATTCCACATGTGATATGTCTAAGTTGTGCTAAGAGAATTTTGTTTTCTTCTTTTAGTTCTTGGGCTTTGTATAGGTTTAACAGTGATCTGTATGGAGAGGGGGGAATGAAGTACACAGGCCCTAGATACAGGTGTCATGGCCTGTGCCTTACTAGAGTAGGAAAAGAAGCCTTGAGTATTCGTGGATCACAGACAGAACAACAAAAGTCACTTTTCTCTTGTTAGAAAGTGTGATGGGAGCCTCCTTAATCAATTTTTGGGAAGTCAATGTGATTTTTCTTAAGACAGGAGATTGAGACTATCAAATGATCACTAAATTGCCAAAAATAAGCCCTGTAAAAATAAGGAAACCAGAAAACCTGCTTTTAGAGAAAGTAATTTATTATTATTATTATTATTTTTTTTTTTTTTTTTTTCTTTTAAAGGCAGAGAGAGAGAGAGAGAGAGGAGGAAGCAGGCTCCCTGCCAAGCAGAGAGCCCGATGCGGGGCTCGATCCCAGGACTCTGGGATCATGACCTGAGCCGAAGGCAGAGGCTTTAACCCACTGAGCCACCCAGGCACCCCTAATTTATTATTTTTTAAAATTTATTTATTTGTCAGAGAGGGAGAGAGAGAGAGCGAGCACAGGCAGACAGAATGGTAGGCAGAGGCAGAGGGAGAAGCAGTCCGTGAAGCAATGCCAGGTCCAAATGCATTCACTGGTGATTTCCGTGAAATTTGTAAAGAAGGGAGTAATATCAATTCCATACATATTCTGCTAGAAGATTGAAATGGAAGGAATACTTCTTACCACTTTATGAGGCTGAAGTTTCCATGAAACTACAAACCAAAGACAGTATAATAAAAGTTCTTACTAGTATTCCTCATGAACATGGATATAAAAATCCTTAACAAGATTTTAATAAATTAAATCTGGCAATACATATAAAGGATTATACATCATAACCAAGTGGGATGGATCCTAATAAGGCAAGATTGGTTTAATTTTAGAAAATTAATCATTGTAATTCACTGTATTAAGTGACTGAAAAAAAAAACCACTCAGTGATTCTCTAAGTAGATGCAGAATAAGCATTAAATACCCATTAATATTAAAAACTCATACTAAAATAGAATTTCTTCAATCTGATAAAAACATCTATAGGAAACCTACAACTAACATCATAATTAATGATGAAATAGTAAATACTTTTCTTCTGATTGGAAACGAGGTAGAGGTGTCCATTCTTACCTCTTTTGTTTAGCATTGTTCTGTAGGTCCTAAACATTGTGAAGAAACAGAAATAAATAGGATACAGATTTGAGCAGAAGGAGCAAAACTTTATATTCATAGTCAAGATGATCATCTTTCACAGTTTGAATCATAGAAGAAAAAGCTTAAAGAAAATGTGATAAATTATATTTCAGTAGAATTAAACCTTTACTCAAATATGAAAATGAAAAATCAAGCTAAAGATTGTGTGAAAATATTGTAAAATTTATATTTGACAAGGTACTAGTGTCTATGTTCTATATTCTATATATGTACTATATTCTTTAGAATTCAGTAAGGCATAGGCCATACTTTTTTTTACAAGAGCAAAAGATTTAAACATTCTTCAGCAAAATGGGTATTCAAAAACCAAATAACCACATGAAAATATATGGTTAATATTATTAGTCTTTAGGAAAATATAAATTTAAATGAAATAATACTACCAAAAAAATAAATAATACTATGTAGTTATTTTAACTGAAAAAAAACAAGGATAATACCATACAGTTGGTCAGGATGTAGAACAAATCAGATTTGTTGAGATATAATTTCCAAAAAATAAAACTAATCAGTTGTAATGAACAATTTGAAGGATATTATTGACAAATATTATAGCAGCTTATTCATATTATCCTAAACTAAGAACAACCTAAATATCCATAAATACATTATGATACATCCATATACAATGGAACAATACTTAACAATAAAAAAGAATTGATGCTACACATAGGAAACAACATGGAGGGATGTCAACAACATTGTGTTAAAACATAAGCCAAACTGCATCCTGAATGACTCCATTTATATGAAGTTCTAGAAGAGGCAAAGATTGGTAATGAAACCAGATTGGTACTGCCAGCTGCTGTGGCTGGAAGAAAAGGGGGTCACGAAGGAACTCTCATAGGTGACCTAATTCTTCTAATCTTCTATTTCACGATTGCATTGGTAGTTACATGACTGCATATTTTTTATTTTATTTTATTTTTTTAAGATTTTTAAAAATTTATTTGACAGAGATCACAGTAGGCAGAGAGGCAGGCAGAGAAAGAGGAGGGGGAAACAGGCTCCCTGCTGAGCAGAGAGCCCGATGTGGGGCTCCATCCCAGGACCCTAGGATCATGACCTGAGCTGAAGACAGAGGCTTTAACCCACTGAGCCACCCAGGCGCCCCCGACTGCACATTTTTTTAAAAAATGCATCAGATTGTTTGCTTAAAATTGATGAATTTTACTATGTGTAAATTATTTCTCAGGAAGTCTGATTTTAAAAACTTAGTGACAAGAGTGGCATTCTTTTCTATTTTTGCAAATCTCTTTGATGTCTTGCTTAATAGAGGATATCCTGAGTCTCCTATGAGCTCGGCATTTAAACTGTTGCCATGTGTGTGTTTTTTTTTTATTAAAGTATATGAAAAATATCCAGCCTGATGCAGATAGATAATTGAAAAGAGGGAAGTGTTTCAGTAGATTTTTAAGGTAATCATGGATATTCTTGGCAAGTGTTATTTCAGAAAGGTTATTTACAATGGAATTTGAAATCTGTTAATGAAGTTTCTGTCCTCTATTGCATAAAAATCCACTGGTCTGTCATGTGCTTTGAATGGACCTTTTACCTGTGAATGATTTTGTAGTATCATTTGTTGGTTATTTGGAAAATACTGATTCACTGAGTTGCAAATGTTTGCATGTTTATATTGCATTTATATTATATAATGTAAAAAATAGCATTCCTTAGTTTCACCACCAGTCTTTTTTTTTTTTTAATTAACATATAATGTATTATTTGTTTCAGGGGGACAGGTCTGTGAATCATCAGTCTTACACAATTCACAGTGCTCACCATAGCACATACTCTCCCCAATGTCCCTCACCCAGCCACCCCATCCCTCCCACCCCCCTCCACTCCAGCAACCCTCAGTTTGTTTCCTGAGATTAAGAGTCTTGCATGGTTTTTCTCCCTTTCTCACCACCAGTCTTATCAGAAAAGTTAAGTATGGGAAGTTGTACAAAATGGTGGATACAAGTTATCCAAAATTCTGATTTCCCTTGAAAGCTGTTCTTTTATATTTGGCAGCAAATACTGTTACTTGTTTTTCCTGAAGTGACAGCTTCCTTCCCTCATTCATTTTTGAGAAAATATATTATCCAAGTATGAATAATCACAGTTTGTCTACTATTCTTTCAAATAAAAACAATATTCATTTAAAAAGTGGCTAATTTAGCTCACAACTGAAATAATTACATAGATGCTTCTGCAGGGCACTTTGGGTATGTAGCAGAAGTGCTATGTTTTTAGTTCTCATTTTACCTCTGAGGTTGTTAAAAAGGTACTCCAGAGTCAAAATTTAATAAGATTAATAATTTTCTTATGCTTCATCAAGGATATTCTTAAGTAAGATTGACTTTTTTAAAATGGATGGTGCATGGTCATGTAGAATATAGTGATTACTGGTACAGTTCAGGGTCACTTCCTTGGCTTATGCTAAGACACTCGTGGTTTTATCTACCATTACTATCGCACTGTGCATATGTCAGTGTAACAAAAAGAAGGCAAATAAAATGGGTTTTAACCTCATTTGCCCTCTGAAAGAGGCTCAGAGATCTTCAGCAGTCAACCGGTGCACTTGAAATTCTGCTGTTTCAGAGTGTAGAGGATGGGTGGGGAGGCAGCGGAGAAAACTGAAGGAGTGGCCTGGAGATAGGAGTAGAACTTCGAAATGTGGTATCAGAAAATCTAGGAAAACAAAGTGTTTCAAGAAAGGAGGTATGAATTGTGTCAGATGCTACTGTAGAAAGTTGAGTAAGAGATGGAAGGCATCAGTACATCTCACAACTCAAAAGGTACACTAACTTCTGCAAGAACAGTTTCATTAGAGAGGAGGCATCAGAAGCACTCCGTGTCAGCTGAAACACATTGGAGGTGAGGAGGTGAGACTTAAGGTGGACAGCTCTTTGGGGGAGGTTTTACTATGTCAGGGAGAGCAGAAAAATGAGGGTATAGCTGGAGGTGGGTGTTTGGTCAAAGGATGGTTTTGTTTGTTTTTCAAGTTGGGAGATAACATAGTGGCTTTCAGATCTTTTTTGACTGCAGCCCACGGTGAGAATTATATTTATTTATTTTAAAGATTTTTTTTTAATGTGTCAGAGAGAGAGAGAGCACAAGCAGGGGGAGCAGCAGAGGGAGTGGGAGAAACAGACTTGCCACTGAGCAGGGAGTCAGACGTGGGGCTCGATCCCAGGACCCCAGGATATGACCTGAGCCAAAGGCAGATGCTTAACTAACTGAGCCCGGCACCCTGAGGATTGTATTTTAGATATAATTCATTGGATAATTTATTGTGAAATAAAAGTTTCACAAAGTACTATTTACCCTTCTCATTTTTTAAAAGATTGTATTGAGATGTTTTCAAATGATGTTTGCATTCCCCCTCCCACAACCTTAGAAAAAATGATCTTTTATCATTTTTCTCTCAAAATTTCAGTGACTTTGAAAAAAATATAAGTAGTGGGATAAATATGTTCCAAAGCCTGTTGGTTATGCTTATCCAAACCACCCATATTGCATCCTACTCTCTCTCTCTCTCTTTTTTTTTAATAAGACTTTGTTTTTAGAGCAGGAAAATGTTACAGAAAGTTCCCATATATCCCCCACGCCTACCCATGCATGACTTTTCCCATTATCAACAACCCCCGCCAGAGGGTACACTTGTTATAGTTGATGAGCCTACATTGACACATCATAGTCACCTGAAGTCCATACTTAGGGTTTATTCTTGGTGTTGGAGAGAGTTACAATGACATGCATCACTGTGGTATCCTGCAGAGTATTTTCACTGTCCTTAGAATCCTTTGTGCTTCATCTGTTCATACCCTCTGCTACCAAACCCCTGGCAACCACTGATCTCTTTATTACCTGCATAGTTTTGCCTTTTCCAGAATGTCATATATTTGCCATCATGTAATACGTAGTCTTTTCAGATTGTTTTCTGTCACTTGGCAATATGCATTTAAAGTTTCTCCATGTCTTTTCTTGACTTGATGGTGCTTTTCTTTTTAGTGCTGAATAATATTCCATTGTCTGGATGTACTAATAGCTTATACATTCAACAACTGAAGGACATCTTGGTTGCTTACTCTTGCCATTTTTAATGTACTCTGGCACTTTCCATACTACTCTTACTATTTCATTAAGAAAAAAAAAATGCTGGTCTATACCTAATTGTTTTCATAACCCACACTCTCACTTCTAGCAGAACAGTCCCAAGTGTATTTGTATGCCAGTGGGAAAGGTGCATAAGAGGAGGAAATTGTTGATGTGAGACAGGGAGAAGGTAAGTAAGCACAGGTGCTGTCTCTTTGAGACAACCTTAGTGATGGAATCCAGAGGGTAATTTAGCTTGGCTTCCCCCCCCCCCCACCAAGAGAATAGATCTACATCTTTATTTATTTACTTTCCAATTAGCTTAAATACTTGAGGGGTACAGCCTCACATGGATTCTATGGCCAATGGCACAGCAGGAAGGTTGCTTTGGAATTTGGCATGAACCATGCCACTGTTTCCATGAGCACGAGTTACCTTTCCTCTGATTCCTCTGGTTTTGTTTGGCTTGCCACCAGCAGTCACTGTGGTGTTCTTTGTTTTGTACACATAAGCACATCTCTTGCCTAGGTAGAATTCAGATTCATCTCTAGCATAAATACATTTAATTTTAAGAAGAGCTGTGTGTTCCCTCTGGTTCTGGAGACCCAGCTTATAGCCAGCAAAAATGGCCTTGGACCGCAGCCTCCAGAGCTATTTGTCGTTTTAGGAGTCCTGTTCCCAGCAGACCTCTGCAGGTTCCAAGATGGCCAGGTGTTGGCCCTTAATTGCTGCAAGGACAGTTACTTCTCAGTCAATACAAGGAAGATAGAGCGTATGTGCACAGATGAAGGGATGGTAGTTGGAAGATGACAGGGCTCTGGTTAGAATGTTCCTGTGTTTAAAAAGGAAAAAAAAAAAAGAATGTTTCTGTGTTTTCAAAGTAGTGTGAGGCCAGCCGAGAAGGGAGTGTTGCAGGTCTGGAAAAGTGTGACATGGTCATTTTGGAGAATAGTAAAGCAGTGTTTGCTAGAGAAAAGTGAGAAATTTGTACAGCAGTGTTGAATGCCCATTTTAGGCTTATGTCATGAATTTACAGTGAAACTGGTCAGTTCAGGGCTAAATGAATATGCCCTTAGTGAGGGTTAGCCATTACTGTTACTCTTTTCTCCATCCAGGTTTAGATGCTTGGGTGTCCTAGGTGGTTGGTGAAAAAAATGCATGAGATTTTACTTTGGGAGACACTGACTCCAAATTTGTTCTGTGACTTAAAGTAGTTGAGTGAGAATCTCAGTATCATCCTTTTGGAGGATGAGTCTGTCCTATTCTTGTGACAGCCTGACTTTGGTCTTGTGTACCGCAGGGTTCACGGGCAGATCCAGAGATGCTTTGGCTGTAGAAGCTTGTCTAAAAAAGTAGTTAAGGGGTGAGGAAGGAGTGAAGGGCTTGACTTGGAGAGGCAGAAAGGGTGATAGAATTCAAGTATTAAAAATCTTGAAGAATATCAGTTGGTTGAATGTGGGGCTAATTCATCAGCTTCCACAATTATCTCAGCCACTTAATATTTTTAAAAGGTAAATTCAGGGCATCTAATTAGCAGAACTGATATTTTAAACTCTAAAGTACTCCTTGCCAGATGGTACAGCTCCTAAAATGAGGTGAAGAGATGAATGGGAACAATTTTATTAGTCATAATCTCTTAGCATTGTTCATCTTTTGAGCAGAGGTTATTGGACTCTTTGGGCCAAAGCCAGAGCAGTGGCTGCCATTTACTTTTTGGTTTCCAGTCTAGCTGTAGGGGTAATTAGATCAAACAGAGAAAATCTCTTTTAAACCTGGGCTTTTATTACTTCAGAGGAGAAGGTCATTAAGCCTTCTTATGATATTATGATATAAATGATATTACTTGAGCAAGTTTCTTAAGTAATTCTTACACCTATAATTCTATGTATGCAGTGGCCTTCCTGGGAGAAGACCTAGACCAGGTCTGACCAAATTTCATAGACCCCATAGTGCTGTGTTACCCTTGTTTAACAGAAACCATATAGTGATGGTGGTGGTCTCCCACTGACGCTGGGGAGCTGAAGGAAGTATAAAATAATTACCCTCAAATGCACAGAGTTAAATAGTACCTGAAAGAAATCACCTAGCTTGTTGCCTAGGTAGGATCTCACCTATTTCTGAAGAGCTAACTTTTACCAGTAATCTTTATGGCCAGTCCAGATTTCTTTTGCTGGAATTTTAACCAAGCCAACATGTCAGTTTCATGGGGGAGTTTTACATGTACTGTACACATAAATATATTGGGATTAGGAGCAGTCTCTCCTTAATGTCCAAAGTACAGTCACATTTATAGGTCAGGAATATTGAAATCAATGTGCAAATGGAGGAAAAACTGGCTTCTTCCACAGTGGGGAGGGAAGTCAGTTTGACCCTTCGCCCTGCAGGATTTTGCATGTCTGTAGACAAGAATTATTTTCCGTTGCCATCAGTTATCTACAATTTACAGAGCTGTAACATAGCTCAAAGGTAGTGAATGCCTGGAATCTTGGAAGGGTAGCACTAGGAAAGGCATAGTTTTCAATAAAACCACAAATTTTTTCTTACACTCATTTATTCTTAATATTGTGCCACAGGGAAAGTGTTGGTTACTGTATGAAAATGGTCTCAAAACTTGAATTATTTGCAGTATGACTCTAAAATACATTTTTACAGGATTTATGACATCATTTTGAGCCATGACATAAGTGTATGAGGGTGCTAGATAAGTCAAGTGCAACCTCAGCTGTCTGAACTATAGTTCAGGATCACAAATAGATGTCCTAAAGGCTGTGCTCTAACAATGCCTGGCTATTCTTTATTGAGTAAATGAATGTACATTAATTATGGTGACATTGAGATCAGGCTTAAGTTTATCTTCAGATTATTAAAGTAGCAGGTGTTATTAAGGTTGGTGTAATTATGGGACGCCTGGGTGGCTCAGTTGGTTGGACGACTGCCTTCGGCTCAGGTCATGATCCCGGAGACCCGGGATCGAGTCCCGCTCCCAGCTCCACGGGGAGTCTGCTTCTCCCTCTGACTTTCTCCTCGCTCATGCTCTCTCACTGCCTCTCTCTCAAATAAATAAATAAAATCTTTAAAAAAAAAGATTGGTGTAATTATGATATCCTGAGATAAGGTGGATTGGGGGTGAGAGGTGGATGTTAAAGGGATCTTGTGGGATGTTAAAGGAATCTTCGCAAGAAATGCGAAGGAGAAAGGGAATCCAAATGGATATCCTTTGTTTTTATAATCTAACTTTCCTGGAGGCTTCTGCTTTTATACTCAGGTAGTGTTCTTCATGTTAGTACTCTTTTGTTTCTTGGGTGTTTCTTAGAATGGGTGTCTTTTGGATATATTTAAGAAAGTGGTATCTTTCATGCTTTATCAAAAGCCTTTCAGAGTATGAGGTTTGGGGGGAAAACCTATAGTAGCAAACTAGGAATATCCCGTTTCCATGTTTGTACCTGAGGAAAGGAGAAGATAAGGAGAGGCTTCCATGACCCCTAGCTCTATGTATTTTTGTGCTTTCCAGTTTGTAAATTTATTGCAAGTGATTCCCAAGGATTTTTTTTTTAAGATTTTACTTATTTATGAGAGAGAGAGAGAGTATCAGTGAGTAAGCGGGGGTAGGGGGCAGAGGGAAAGGAAGAAGCAGACTCCCAGCTGAGCAGGGAGCCCAACTTGGGACTTCATTTCAGGACCCTGGGGTCATCACCTGAGCTGAAGGCAGATGCTTAACCCACATATAACTGAGCCACCCAGGCTCCCCAACAAGAATGTTGTTCTTGAGCAAGTTTGTACATGTCTTGATACTCAGTATGTCAGCATAACAAAAATACAGCTTTTACAGTCCTTGCTTTACTGAGAAGATCTTTTGAATTTTAGGTAAAAAACATCAGAATGAATTTCGGCTTCTCATGGATCAGGCCAAAAAAGGATACAAGAAAACTGTTGAAATATCAAAAAAAAAAGTAACAAAAGAAGAAGATGGATCTACAGAAAAGCTATTACCTATTTGCATGGGTAAGAGACTAATTAAAATTAGTAACTAAAAACAAATGTGTTGAATTTCACTATTTATTTTAAGATTTTATTTATTTAACTTAGAGCATGTATATGTGTGAGAGCAGGAAGAGGGGCAGAGGAAGAGGGAGAGAGAGAATCTCAAGCAGATTTCCCGCTGAGCACAGAGCCCAACACAGGGCTTGATCTCATGAGCCTGAGATCATGACCTCAGCCAAAATCAAGAGTTGGACACTTAACCACCCCTGAATTTCGCTATTTGTTTTTAATATGAAAAGAAGTAAAACAGTGGGAATTTACCTTTTAATTAGATATCTGAAGTGGAAAAGTATTTTTAGACATATAGCTATTGTTGAATGTAAACTAAGTTTGTTACTGTGGGAAAAATGATTTGGAGATGCCCTGAAGACAAGTTTCTAAAATCTTTGGTTTAATGGTAAACCGGAAGTTTCTTAGTCGTTTCAGCTTAAGGATGTTTTTTAGGTGTAGGATTTATTGCTGCACATCTTCAAATATTGTACAAATAATTTACTTTTATTTTTATTTATTTATTTATTTGACAGGGAGAGAGAGAGAGCGCAAGCAGGCGGAGTAGCAGGCAGAGGGAGAGGGAGAAGCAGGCTCCCTGCAGAGTAAAGAGCCTGACATGGGGCTTGATCCCAGGACCCTGGGATCATGACCCAAGCTGAAGGCAGTTGCTTAACCAACTGAGCCACCCAGGCGCCCCATATTGTACAAATAATTTTTATCTTAGAATAGTTTTTGTTATAGGTCACTGGTATTTTGGATGGAATGTCTAAAAAGTCTGAAGCTTATAAACTTTAGGTAAATTCCCATTGTTTTACTTTCTTTTCATATTAAAAATAAATAGTGAAATACAGCATGTCCTTAATTTGGATCCATTTTAAGTTTGAGATTAATATCATATTTCTCTTGTCAAGGCTTTGGGCCAATGAGCAAAATAGAATCAATGGAGGAAAGTGCACATAAAAATTCCTTTTTTTTCTTTCTTGTGATAAACTATATATAATATTTATCATTCTAACCATTCATAAATGTACAATTCAGCAGCATTAAATACATTCAGAATGTTTTATAACAGCCACCACTACCTAGACCCAAAACTTTTTAATCATCCAGCGTAAGCTCTGTACCTATTAAAAATAGTAACTCTCTTGCCCTTTCCCAGCCACACTCTGGTAATCTCTGTTCTATTTTCTGTGAGAATTTGCTTATATTAAGTACCTCATATAAGTGGAATCATATTAATATTTGTTCTTCTGTATCAACTTATTTCACTAAGCATAATATTTTCAAGGTCCTGTTGTACCAAATATCAAAATTTCATTGCTTTTTATAACCAAATAATATTCCATTGTGTGTACATGCCACATTTTGTTTATCTCTTCATCTGTAATGGGTTTCACCTTTTGGCTATTGTGAGTAATGCTGTATGAAGATTGGTGTTCAAATATATGTTCAAGTGTCTGCTTTCCATTCTCTTGTGTATGTACCCAACGATGGAGTTTCTGATTCTTAGGATAATTCTATGTTTACTTTTTGAAAAACCACAAAACTCTTTCCCAAGTGGCTGTACCATTTTACATTCCTGCCAGTAGTGCTTAACGATTCCAGTTTCTCTATATCCTTGCCACACCCGTTCCTATTTTTTTTTAACCATAGCCATCAAGGTAGGTGTGGAAGTGAGTATTTTATGGTTTTGATTTACATTTTCCTAATGACTAAAAATGTTGAACATCTTTTCATATACTTATTGGCTATGTGTTTTTCTTTGGAGAAATGTCTGTTCATGCTCTGCTCATTTTTCATTGGGTTTGTTTGGGAGTTTTTTTGTTGTCTCTTTATATATTCTGGATATTAATCCTTTTCCATGCATATGACTTGCATATATTTGTAAATATTTTCTTGGTTGTCTTTTTGCTTTCTTTATAGTTTCTTTTGTTGCACAAAGGTGCTTAATTTTTTAAAGATTTTATTTATTTATTTGACAGAGAGAGATCACAAGTAGACAGGCAGGCAGAGAAAGAGAGAGAGAAAGAGAAGCAGGCTCCCTGCTGAGCAGAGAGCCCGATGTGGGGCCAAAGGTGCTTAATTTTGATGAAATCCGATACATCCATTTTTTCTTTTGTTACCTGTGCTTTTGGTGTTATATCCATGAAATTGTTGCCAAATTGTTCATGGAGATATTTCTCTTTGTTTTCTTCTAGGAGTTTTAATGTTTTAGCTTTTAATGTTTAGGTATGTGATCCTTTTTGAGTTAATTTTGGTGTGTGGTGTGAGGGTCCAATTTCATTCTTTTATGTGTAGATAAAGCACCAGTTTCTAAAAACACTATCCTTTCCAAAGAGAATGTGCTTGATATTGTTGAAAATGAATTGACTGTATATGTAAGGGTTTATTTCTGTACCCTCTGTTCCACTCTCTGGTCTGTATGTCTGTTCTCATGTCAGTACTATACTGTTTTAATTACTGTAGTTTTGTTATACATTTCAAAGTCAAGGCGTATGAGTATTCCAGCTTTATTCTTCCTTTTCAAGGTTGTTTTGACTATTTGGGTCCCTTGAGATTCCATGTGAATTTTAGGATGAATTTTTCTATTTCTGCAAAAGTGCCTTTGGAATTGAAGCTGTAGATTGCTTTGGGTACTTTTGATCTCTTAAAAGAGTATTGCCTTCCAGTTTATGAACACAGGATGTCTTTATGTCTTCTTTAATTTCTTTCAACAATGTTTTGTAGTTTTCAGCACTTCAGTTTTTCATCTCTTTGGTTAGATTTATTCCTAAGTGTTACTGTTTTACATGCTGGTGCGTTCGTTTCCACCGTCCCCGCCCCCACCCCCACAAGTCTCCTGGTAACATTTAGTAGGTTGCTGCCTGAGTAATTGCCTCATGCTCTTTGTGAACAACTTGAATGTGTTCATGTTGAAGGATTTTCTTAGAAAGTAGTTTAGTTCCTGAAAAAAATCTGGCTTAATATCTCAGATTGGGAGAACATTTTGCTTACTAGTTGAATGTCTTTTGAAAATGATTGATTACTTATACTCAGGGCTGTGTATTATATATGCATATGGCCATAAATACTGCTCTCTGTAGGGTTCAGAGATGATTGCTGCTTCTAGGTTGTTGTACATGAATCCCTGTGTCTGAGAAGGGTGGAGAGTGTGGGAGACAGGAGGACAGACAGACTAGCACAACTAACTGGGAAGTTGAGCTCTGTACAGCATCATAAAACCAGTGTAATTTTTGTTCTTTGGCATCAGCTTGGTCATTGAAGTGCCAACATAAGTGAAGAAGATCCATGTTCTCTCAAGTAAATCCTTCATCTGTTTTTGTCGCATGTCTTCCGCGATGCTTGATGTCAGAGCCTCAGAGGGGTCTGCTCTGTTTGACGTTCTTTTCTGACAGCTGTGGACAGATTTGAAAGATAACTGACTTTTAGTGCACACAAATTGTTGAATGATACTTGTCCCCCAAGACGGAATTTATATTGGAGAGGCTTACATAAGAGGGGAAGAAGTATGAAAAGAATATAAGTCAGGTGCAAAAATAAAAGATAGTTTTAGGTTGAATTCCTGCTCCCTGGTTTGTCAGCTTGATTGCATTCTCCTGTCCAGCTGAGTGTTGAATTGTCTGGGTTCACTGAGTTTACTGGGTGATTGATTCTTCTTAATGTGATCCGGGGTGTCTCTTTCCAAGAGATCGTCAAGCTCCTAGGTGGTTTTTGTGGTTAGCTTCTTCTTTTCTTTTCCCAGATAAACATTAGAGGGTACAGTTCAATTTTGGTAGTGATTTGGCTTATTGAAAACCCGACAGCAAGAGTGTATTTATAGAAATTACACTTTTGTGATGTATGCTATTCTTTAGTATAATAAAAACTTTATTTCTGGAGAAATCTTGACTGTGTGGACTTGGAAAGGTTTCTTTTTGAAGAAGCTGTCTTATTCTTTTTCCATAAATTTTCTCTTTATGACAAAGCCTTGACAGTTTTTTTAGTGTCTTTTGTTGAAGGTCACTTGCCCATGCAAGCACACTGGATGAGTGATGTGTGAAAGCTCTGCTTCTCTGTGAGGAAACTTATGAAAGGGGGCTCTATACTACTAGCACGTGTGGCTTGCATGCTAAATACTTACTCAGTTCCTGGATCTTAAAGACAGTGCAGCTGAAATCCTAGCAGAGTCCTGGAATGGGTCATGAGGGAGAGTCCTGGGTACTGAGGAATCCTTCATGGGTATTATTTTCTGCACTTACATTTGCAAATATTTGGTCATACCTTTTTGTTATATTCTTGCAGACACTGTCTGTATGCCTCCATCTTCCCTTATTTTTATTTTATTTTTAGCAAGAGACTTCAGAAATTCAGATTATGAAAGGGATACATAGAAATATGACATGTATTAGATCAAACAAAAATACTAATTATGTCTGATTAGTTTTCTTTTTCCGTACTGAATATTAGATTCTATTTAGTGGACTAAGAGAAATATCCAGATGGATTCACTACCACATAGTAGTCAGTGACAAATATAATGGTTCGTTGTTGTTTTTTTTTTTTTTAAGATTTATTTATTTATTTGAGAGCGAGCGAGCACGAGAGTGGGAGGAGGGGCAAAGGGAGAGAGAGAGAGAGAATCTTTAAGCAGACTCTCTGCTGAGCAGGGAGCCCAACACAGGGCTTGATCTCAGGACCCATGAGATCATGACATGAGCCGAAACCAAGAGTTGGACGCTCAACCGACCGTCACCGAGGTGCCCCAAGCCTGTGGTTCTTTTATTAATTGAATTTTTAATCCTTTTTTGTTGTGCTTCATATGTTTGTCCATCTTATCTCATCTCTGAAATATGCAGGAATTCTTCAGTGATACTGTAAATAGAAGCCTCATTAGAATGACACAGTTCACTACTCCTGATTTTAAAAGGAAATTTTGTTTTTACTTTTTTTTTTTAAAGGTTTTATTTATTTTTTTGTCAGAGAGAGTCAGCACAGGCAGGCAGAGTGGCAGGCAGAAGCAGAGGGAGAAGCAGGCTCCCTGTCCGAGCAAGGAGCCCGATGTGGGACTCGATCCCAGGACGCTGGGATCATGACCTGAGCCGAAGGCAGCCGCTTAACCAACTGAGCCACCCAGGCGTCCCTTGTTTTTACTTTTTATTATATTTTATTTTTTAAAGATTTATTTGTTTATTTGAGAGTGAGTGAGAGCACAAGCAGGGGGAGTGGCAGACAGAGAGGGAGAAGCAGACTCCCTGCTGAATACGGAGCCTGATGACACAAGCTCAATTCCAGGACTGTGAGATCATGACCTGAGCGGAAGGCAGATGCTCAATCTCATGGGCTTGATCCTGGGACTCGGGCTAATGACCTGAGCAGAAGGCAGACTCTTAACCAACTGAACCATCTAGGCCGCCCCAGAAATTTTGTTTTTAAATTAATTAAAATGGAAATACGTGGGGTGGACAGTATAAATAGATGGCTCATGGTAGTGTTGATTATTATTCTCTGACTGTTGCTAGAGTTTTGGAATCAATGTTAGATAAACTTCCATTTTACTAAGTATAAGTAATAATATTAAATGTTGTAGAAATAATAGGTCATAGATTTTCTGGTACTCTTAAGTGATTTTTTTTTTCCCTTTCTTTTTTTCCTTTTTAGAACAGGAAGATAAAAAAATGAAATTCTCAGATACTTCCCCTGTAACAAACCACTTCTCTCAATCAAAGCTGGAATCCCCAGGGAGAATGGAGCCTGATAGACCAGATGATTCTTCCAGTTGTACTGATATTCAAGAAGAAGCTCTTTCTTCATCAGAATCAGACTCATTCAATAGGTAAGAAACCTGTATTACCTGATTGTTTTAGACTTCTATTTCCTGTGCATGTTAAGATAGATAGGCAAAAATAATTAGAAAATAACTTTGAGGCCTTGGCAGTTCACTGTTGTTCCATTTCAGTCTCCTCTTCTGCTTTGTAACTTGCACACTGATAGCAAGCAGGGAAGCATGTGGGAGAGTATTGCAGTAGCCGTATGTATTTTTCCTGGAGTTGGAAAAGGGATCATGATAGGCAGTGATGTTTGTTGACAATGAGTGAAGAAGACAGCTACAGTAGAAAATAAAAATGACCAGAAAGACAATGCATAGGAGACTAAAACAAAAAAGAATAATTTAATTGAGCCAAGTAAGAACAGATGGGGAAGCTTTAAAAATGAGAGATTTAGAGGTGAGTTGTTTTTCCAAATGATTTTTTAAAAGATGTTTATAAGGGACACCTGGGTGGCTCAGTCAGTTAAGCGTCTGCCTTTGGCTCAGGTCATGATCCCAGGGTCCTGGGATCAAGTCCCGCATTGGGCTCTTTGCTCAGCGGGGAGCCTGCTTCTTCCTTTGTCTGCCACTGTCCCTGCTTGTGCGCTTGCTCTCTCTCTCACAAATAAATAAATAAAATTTAAAAAGAAAAGTATTTTTAAAAGATGACATGTTTTTAAAAGATAACAGACATAGAGTTAAATCATTGTATGTATGTATACAATATATGTATAGATATGTGTGTTTACAACTTTTGTGTTCTGGCATTTCATTTTATATCATAGATTGTTTGTACCCATGTTTCTCCCTCATCTTTTGTAGCTGTTTTTCAGTCGGTGTAGCGTTCTCTTCTAGTTCTGTACCATAAATGACCAGATTCTTCAGTTTCTTTTAGATACCTACATTTTCCTCAGTGCTCTACTTACACCTAAAACTGTGGTAAAGCTCTCCCTATATAGAGCCTTTTGTTTCTAATAAGTTATTTTTAACTCTATTTTGACCATGTAGGTGTTGCTGCCTTCTGAGTGCATTATACCAATTTTAAATGCTACCATCAGCATGTGAATATGTTTTAGAAATTATTTAATCTTTGATAATTTCTTCATTTAAGAATTAAAAATGCTCTAGAATGATATGTGTATATATCATTGTCTATATCATTGTATACATCTATGTCTAAACTGAAACATCAAATTAAGAAGAAATTTTTTTGTAAGAGGAGTATACCCAAAGACCCTCTACTTTCCTAGGATTCTTGGGAAACTATTTTATATTATTCAGGGTCGGATATTAGGAGGGGAAAATCTTCTCCCTTCACCCCTAATGTTTTCAATGTCAGTAGCATATCTCAAGTTGGGTAAGTGACCTATGTGTTGTCCCGTTTTGTCTGAGGGCATGATACTGCTGCACGGTTTCTCTACATTAGGCTGTTCTCCAAGTCCAGTAGGAAGTATTTGTTTTTAAATACAAGTCGTGTAGGAATGCAGGGTAAAAATGGAGGAAAATCAGAGTTCAGGGGAGTAAGAGTTCATTTTTAATCATAGTCATAGAATTCGTGAGTCTCTGGGAATGCCAGGGTGAGTTTGAATTTGAAGTGGGGGAATGGAAGAAAGTGAGGAGGAAATGCATGGCAGCCAGATGTATATTTAAGTATTCGATGATGAGAGGATATTTAAGTAGGGTGAGTTTGTTGGAGGTCTTAGCCTCAGACAGATTTATTGGCATCAATGAAATGTGAGCGGATTATTAAACCACTAAAAACATTTTTTTAATGTAACCTCATATTCTATTTCACATTTTAATTTGTTCTGCACGTGTATGTGTCTACATACACACATACACCCATATCCAGTGCAACTACTTACTAATTACAAATTTTTAACAGTTGTATTTTGAGATGTAATTTACATACCATACAACTCACTTGTGCAAGTGTACCATTTGATAGTTTTTAGTATCGTCAAAAATTGTACAACCATTGCCCCAATTTTAGAACATTTTCATCACCCCCAAAAGAGCCCTCATACTCATTAGCAGTCACTTCCCATTTCTCCCCAACTTTGCCAGCCCCTGGCAGCTACTCATCTACTTTGTGTCTCTCTAGATTTCCCTGTTCTGGACAGCTCATGTCATTGAGGTCATACAGTGTGTGGTCTTTGTGACTGGCTTCTGTTATTTAGCTTAATATTTTTAAGGTTCATGTTGTAGCATGTTTCAGTGCTAGATTCCTTTACATTGCAAAATATTACTCTATTGTGTGGGTATACATTTTATTATTCATTTACTAGCTGATGGGCACTTGGGTGGCTTCTAATTGCAGCCTTACAAGGAAAAAGAATCATTGAGTTCGCTTGCACCCCTTGGAAGCAGACCTTTAGAGACCATATGTGAGGATTTGCTTGGCTTACCCTTGAGAAAGTGAGCAATGTCCATTACTCATATCTCAAGTTTGAGTAACTGTTAGATACATTATAAATATTAAATATGCTAATCTTTGAATTTGTAAATTTACTTGTCATTTTGTTAAACTAAGATGATTTTTAAGTTTAAAAGATGGAGTGTGTTCCTTATATAATACCTCAAAACCAAGGTTAAAGGGGTAGTGAGAGTGAGGTGAGCCTTTACTAGTGGTATTTGGCTTGATATCAGGACAGACCACTAGGCAACTGATTCAAGAGTAGACTGTAGAGGAGTAAGTATGCAGCAGAAGCCACTCTGGTGTAGCAGGAAAAGTAGCAGGCTTAGAGTTGAGTGTCTTTGCATCAGGAGCTGCTGGGTGATTTGGGAATCAATTTTTGAAGTCTTCACATATCTATGAAAAACATATAAAAACATCTTATTATTTCAGATCTGTTGGAAAGATGAATTCAGGTAATAGAGAGTCTTTATAATTGTGTTTATTCTACTTTTATAAAAACGGAATCAGTTACATTTCCTTCAGTAATGCTGCAAAAATTGGGACTCTGGCTGGACATTGCATCTCCTTCATTCTGAATCTTCAGCTGTATCATAGAGTTAGTCCCACAGGTTATCTTTTATTCTCTTTTCTTTTCTTTTTTTTTCTCCTCCCTATTTCTGTTCTGAACTTTGTTAGAGAAAGCTGTGAGCCTGGGCTAATTAGTTCCATTCAAAATTCATGTAATCTGGCCTCAGCTGGGTGCTGACTAGTGAGGCATAGTCTTCTTAGTTACTCTCTATTGCATTTCCCATGGCACCTGTTCCACGCCATTGTGTGTTTCCTCACCTTCAATAGATGCTGTGTCTGCAGTTCACCAAAGCCAGCTAATATGACCTGCCTCCAGCTCTACTTTGCCCTTCTAACTTTTTTTGTAATTTCTGATCTCTCCTTTCCTGTTTACCATAAGAGAAAGACATATTCTTAAAACATTTCTAAAAAAATTTTCCTGTCAGTGAGAAAAAGACATTTTAAAAAAATTTTTTATTACATTTTAAATTTTAATTCCAGTATAGTTAACATAAGGTATTATATTAGTTTCAGGTGTACAGTATAGTATACTGTACACTGCTTAGTGCTCCTCATGCTAAGTGTGGTGTTAATCCCCTTCACCTGCTTCATTCCTCTCCCTACCTGCCAACCCTCTTGTAACCATCAGTTCTCTATAGTTAAAGTCTGTTTCTTTTTTTTTGCTTTGTTCATTTGTTTCTTCAGCTCCATATAGGAGTGAAATCATATGGTATTTGGCTTTTTCTAACTGAGTTATTACACTTAGCATTATACTTTCTAGCTCCACCCATGTTGTTGTAAATGACCAGATTTCATTCTTCTCTATAGCTGAATAATATTCCATCACTCACACACACACACACACACACACACACACACCCTTTCTTTATCCATTCATCAATTGATGGACATTTGGGCTGCTTCCATATCGTGACTATTGTAATAATGCCGCTGTAAAGGAGACATATAATTCCTTATGATAAATTTATCTACCTCCTCTAAGACATTGCTTTGCCAGTCATCCCTCAGGTTGGTTCTTGGATGGCCTCTTTCAGCCCTTCCTTTAATCTCTTTCTCTCTCATTCTTCCCACTAAGCAGAAGTATTTTCTACTTCTATGAACTCATGTAACAGTGAATCTGAATTCCATAGCAGCTTTTTTTTAAAGACATATTTATTTATTTATTTGACATAGAGAGAGAGAGACAGCAGGAGAGGGGTCACAAGCCAGGGGAGAGGGAGAAGCAGGCTTCTGCTTAGCAGGGAGCCCGACATGGGCCTCTATCCCAGGACCCCAGGATCATGACCTGAGCTGAAGGCAGACGCTTAACTGACTGAGCCACCCAGGCGCCCCTGAATTCCATTGCAGTTTATCTAAATCAAATCCTTTCTTGTATTATAGTCATTTGAGTATCTTGTCATTCCTATAATTATCCATCAGAGTCCTTATGAATTAAGTCTGTCTCTCATTTTTCAGAAAAATTTCCTGCCAGTGGTTTACCACTAGTCTGCAACTAGTACTAGACCTTTATTGTGAATGATTTATTGATTGTAAGACATAACATTTTTTGTTTTACATTTTAATGTCTGAAATTGTGATGTATATTACAATCAATGGCATCTTACAGTTGCTGCCCGCCGAGTTTTGGTCATGATGTATTTACTGGTTTGTGAGCATCATGAATCTTCAGACTATCATTTCACTTGAGTTACATGCATTGTTAGCATTACATTGGGCTGTCATTTAAAATATCTTCCACAAAGTAATGAGAGAAAAAAAGATAAAAATATGAAGAAAGTACAACAGAGTGTAAGTTTGATGTTAACAAGTTAATATTCATCATTGGATGAATGGCTGCAATTCCATTCTTGAAAAACAATCAAGATTTACAGGACGTAGGGAAGAAAGATACCCACAAGTCTGAAGACTTGTTATAATTTTAATGAACTATGTGCAGAGGATTTTCTCTTACATGACCAACTGAATGCAGGAGAAATGGTTAAATCCCTTGGAATATATAGATGAAATTTCAAAGTAATAACAGCATGACTGATTCACATGTTGCAGAAGACTATTGTTAGGGTGTCCCACATCAATTTGTCAGACCCTTTCTGATGTCTTTGAACAGAAACTGCTTCTAGTCATATGTGAAGTGATTGAGGAAAGAGACAAATTTAGGAAGTGAATTTGCCTTAGAAGAAATTCCTGGAGACAGTAGTCAAGTATTTTTAAGAAATGCTGTTCTCTGGTGCCGTTGGTAGTGCAAAGGGTTACTTTGTGAGGGAAAACTCACATTTCGTAGATAATGAGTCAGAATGTGATGAAGAAGATTCCGGCTCTAAATCTGAAGACATTTTGGTAATACTTTAACCAGTTTATTTCAGTTCTTTTTTTTTTTTTTTTAATATATGCACAGCGGTGGTATAAAATAAAAACTTACATCTACATATATTTACAGAACTATCTGGATATGTAAATTTAAAATTCTAAGTGAAATGGAAGTCTTTTTAAAAAAAAATTATTTATTTATTGAGAAAGAGAGAGAGAGTGAGTGAGTGGGGAGAGGTACAGAGGAAGAAAATCTTCAAGAAGACTCCCTGCTGGGTGGAGCCCAGTGTGGGGCTCTGTCTCATGATGCATGAGATCATGACCTGAGCTGAGACCAAGAGTCAGTCACTTAACTGACTGAGCCACCCAGGTGCCCCAGGAAGTCCTATATCATAGTTGAATTGACCTTGATTTTTTTCTAAGTGACATTAAGTAATGGTTCATCTTGCCATCAGTGTTTTGAAATGCAGTATTTGTATATGAATAAGGTTTCACTCATTTCAAATACAATTTCATCACCTAGTTGGAAACTTAAAAAGTATGTCATAATACTGGTTGGTGGTAACTTGTCATGAAGAATAGTGATCCACTGATCAATGCCAGTGTTATTTAGTGACTACAAAACCTAAATAGTCAAAAGAGATACCCAGTCGGTTGGGGTAATTAGCTCCATAGAAATCAGGAAAATAATTCAAAGGGGGAAGAGGACCCATCACAACCAATTGCTTTTAGTAGACTCTTAGTTTATTAGAGGTAACTCATCTTTATTTTTGTGGTCCAACTTTTACTTTCCATAATATTCAGGGATTAGATGGAAAGTTATTACCCTTATTGAGATATTTTCCAACCCTAAAATTCCATAACCCTGTTATTTTTGATGAGTGTACTAGTTGGTAAGTTACCTGTGTTCTTTTACCACTTGTTCATCTCAGATCATGAGGTAACCTTCTAGAGTATATTTATTCCTTGTATATTAAAATGTTTCTATCTTTATCCCTTTAATTTTTTACAAAAATTTCTTATTTTTCCCTTTGTATGATAGTTTTGTTACTTTCATTGTAAAACCCCAAATTTTCAAAACCCCTTTAAATTAGATGTTATGCATGTTTATTGTGAAGAATAGAAAATTTAGGTAAACAAAAAGAATAAAATTCCTGAATTTTATCAACCAGAAATAATTTCATGTTAACATTTTCGTGTGTAGATCCTTCTGAAGATAGAGAGATGGATAGATGGATAGATAGGTGAACCTTTTTAAAAAAAAAGGATCATAGTATTTTATAATTTTTTTATGCTTTTTTACTTTTTTTAAAGAGAAAAGGTCACGATTTTTCAGGTCTAATGTGAGTGCAAATATATTGTGAATTGTTTTGAACTTCTGCAGTCATGCTTTAATACAGAGTACAGATCTTACTATTAGACTGTTGAATAAAAATATTAATTTTCTTTGTATTAGAACAATATTCATACTTACATAATATGGCAGACTGACAACTAAGAATAATCTTATGTTAAGACCCAGTAGGTATATCCAATCCAAATAATTATTAGTATGAAGCTATTTTGTTGCTAACTTGTTTCTTAACTCTTAAGTACTTCTTTAGAATTTGAATTATGAATGCTGTATTAATTCTGTTGCCAGCCTGAAGACAGATGATAAGCAAATTGATTAGAAGTTTATATTTTTGTACACCTTCTTGTTAGATGATTTCCGGGAGTTCAAGAGACTTGTCCAGATTTCTGTAAATTAACTTATTGTTCTTCTTAATGAAAAAAAGAGAGCTTTTGTTCCCTGAGTTTTGGCAAGCAGAAAAAAATGCATTTTTATTGAGTGCTACATTATAAAAAAAGATGCTTTTGATTATGACCCTTTAGAGAAAGCTTTATCTTCATGCAGAGATGAATAGTAGTCATGCTTTTCTTTGGAAGACTCTCCAGATAATTATTTTAAAAATATGTATTTAGTTCTAGGCAAAAGAATTTATAAAGAGACATTGTGTTTTGGCCTAATTGAGAAATTTGAATAAGATCTATAGATTAGATAATATTATCTATGTCAGTATTTAATTTCCTGATTTTCATAATTTCATCGTGGTCATATTAGTGAATGTGGTTGTTCTGAAGAAGTGCACACTGAGGGGTGAAAGGGCTATGGTGGCTCCAACATACTTTCAGTGTTTAAAAAAAATAATAATTTGTATGTGAGCACATATGTGCACACATAGTCACTTTCTGTAGCTTTGAAATTATTAAAATTAAAGGATTTATTGAAAAGTCATTGTCCATAACCAAAGAAGTTTGTTTATACTAGGAAATTTTCTAACGGAAAGATTTATACTTATGATTTATTGACCCAAAAAAGTGATAGCCAGTGCTGTACATAGGATGGTGAGTATGGTTTTCACGTACCTCAGTCAGTTCAGGACCAACCCAGCTAAGTTATCTCTGCTTGGTGTGTTAGAGAACTTGGGCTAATGAAGTGGCAACTGGGATTTTGGTACTTAGAAAGACCAACTAATTTATTCACTTGGTAATGTAGGTGAACCTTTTTGCAGATTCTAGGTGTCGGTCATAAAAGAATCTGAGTCAGATAAGGTGCGAATGAATACATTTTAACTTTTCACAATTTCTGGCAAAAAGTTACCTCTTCTCTTATGCTAAATTAGCAGCAACTTTGTAGGAAGTCCAACACAGACAAAGGCGCAGAACACCTGGCTCTTTGACTGAAAGGTTTAAATTAATCATTGGTCATGTATTTGATATATTTTGGTGCAACTTTTCTTCACTTTTCAGTCATTTTTGGAAAAGCTGTCTGTCCAGAGTTCTTGAGAGCAAGAGAATAACAACAAAAAACTCAGAAATGTGAAGAAATCTTGATTACTATTTATTGGAAAATTTAAGGGATAAATTTCAGCCTTTCATAGGTTATGAGTAAACCAAAGAATGATGGCACAATCTTAAGAGAAAAGGTAGTATTGTGACATTCATCTAAGGAGTGTTGAATACTGGCATCATTAGCCTGTTGATAACACCAAGTAGAACTTTTGACTTACTGAAGGAAAGGGGAAACACTACCTCTATCACTGATCAGAGTGGTCCCTTCTAGCCGAAGGTCAAAGTTGAGATGTGTGTTGAGATTTCAAAGTTTAGTTTCAGGCAGGTCTTTCCTGCAGGTCTTGGTGAGGATTCGGTAGACCCAAATTGAAAATTGGTGAATACAGCAATATGGGAATTTTAAGCAGTGAGAGTACAAAGAATCCTGGGTTATCATGCTTTCTATTGAAAAGTTGATGGGGTCTTTTAAGTTTTTGGATTCAAAAATAAAGTTATTCACAACTTTCATGTTCCTAGACAAGAGTCCCCTGGAATAGTGAAGTATGTTGGTAAAGCCTTATTAATGTAGGTAACAGGGTGTGTAATTTTGATCAATGTTACTTGAGAGCTAAGAGTGTTGCCTATGTTATATCACTTAGCCCACAGGTGAACATTGTAAAGATGTGGAGATGAAAGGTTAAAGGAGTTAAATAAGTTGCTTAGGGTGGTATGTATTGTATGTGGCAGTATCAGGATTTGAATCCAGGTATAATTTATCCTAGATCCAAGTTCTCCTGACTGATAATGCTACTATGACCAAACTTGCTTGCTCTTCACATTCTTGAAAGAGTGGAAACACGCAGGCATTGAAATGGTTAGATTTCCTGAGAAAACCCCGAGACAAGAACTGGAATGGAAATGGTTACTCTGGAAGGTGAAGGAACCACTATGGGGAGTGAACACATGAGACAGGAAGGTGAAGACAGTATTGAAGGGGGCATGTTATCCAACCAGATAGCACTGTGAACAACTGGAGTTTTTTCAAAACTCCTTGGAACTAGGAGCTGAGTTAACCCAGACAAAGGGTAAGGAAGTCCAGTTATTTGGTTGTGTCTGCCCTCTGCTGCCTGCAGCCTTCCATGCTGGTGACAGAGCAGGCTCCAACAGGGAGAGAACAATCCAACAAAGGCTCTGACAGTTGTAAGTCAAGCCTGTACACTGAAGGGATAAGGGTAAGGGGATCAGGCAGGATACCATTGGGATCTGCCAAAGCAGTGATTCCAACTGAAGATAAGAAAATGGTTTGGTTTTATGTATGCTTTATCAGTACAAATGGGGGTGCTCTAGTCTTTTGCCTAGAGCTCTAGTCCAAAATAGTGTAGGGATGCCTACAGACTAGGCATTCCAGAGCTAACTGTACCTCTGCACATCTGTTTACCAAGCACATGTGCCCCTTGCTGCCAGGAGTGGAAGAGATAAGGATGTCTGGGGGCTATTGAAGAAGTGATAGAGAAGGAAATGTCAGGGGGAGAAAGGGACATTATCTAAAAAGCTCTGAGACAAATGCATCCTGCACACTGATGGGAGAAAATGTGCTTGTTGATGAGAAACAGTTTACTTTTTCATCTTGTGTGATAGTAAACCGAAGTATGAAATAATCTATCATCATACTAAAGTTTACTAACATACTGAATAAAAACCTCTTGGCCTTAGGTAGAAAATCACAAACACAAAACTGGGAGTTCTGATTGTCAGATATATTTCCTTACCATCTGCTTTGTTTCTACTTAATAGAGATAACTGTACTGTTAATGACCCTTGTGTGTATGGACATCCTCTCCTACTTCTGAAGTTACTCTGCTGGCTGTAGCACAATAGGCCTGCTGGTCTTTTTTGGGAAGGTCTTTTGAAGTACCTTAGGGATAAGTAACAATATTGCATGACTTTGAACCCTCCTTGGACATATTTAAAAAAACAACAACAACAACAACAACTAACCTGCTACTCATCAGCACATCTAATGGTAATCATTAAAGAAATTTTTTTTTTTACACACAGTTTCTTACTTATGTTTAAGAAGCAGAAAGTGGTATTTTGAAGTATACTTATCTTTGCTATTTGGTTTGCATTGTTGTGTGAGCCTTAAATACTTCTCTAACACATATGTGTTGAAATTTCTCCCTGACTTATTTTAGAAGACTTTTATCAAATCTTACCCACCTGTAGTTGAGCATAATTTTTTTCTGTCATGTTAGCTATGTGTGCTTCTCTCTCTCTCTCCCTCTTTTTTTTAATATTTTATGTATTTTTTTGACAGAGAGAGAGAGCAAGAGAGCACAAGCAGGGGGAGCAGCAGGCAGTGGCAGAGGAAGAAGCAGACTCCCCGCTGAGCAGGGAGCCCGATATGGGACTCGATCCCAGGATGCTGGGATCATAACCTGAGCTGAAGGCAGATGCTTAACTTACTGAGCCACCCATACGCCCCTATATGCCCTTCTCTTAAAATGGGTGGCAAATGGGAGCCATATTGTTGGAGTGGGAGATTACTGAAAAGCAAGGTTAAAGCTTTCATTGTGGTACAGGGTGAACTCATGGCTGGTTTACTGTAAATTCAGAGGGATACATACAGAGCTATTTATAGATCTGTGTAAGGAAGTGAGCTAATATACAAACATGTATTTCCTTGCTCTGTCAGCAGCCAGGGCCAAGAAGCAAGGGCACTGCAGTTAGAACCAGCACACCTAGTTCCCTGATCTTGGTTTCTCATAACAATCCCCGAAAGAAGGAACTACTGCTTCTTGGAGAAATGGCTGATTCCCCAGCTGGGGCAGGAAGCAAGACAATGCTAGAGAAAGTATTAGAAGAAGAGAGAGAGAGAGAAATAGAGGAGGGAGGAAGGTGTGGGGAGGGAGTATGGAGGGGTGAAAGGGAAGAAAAGGAAGGGAAAAGAAGAGAAAACAAAAACCTGACAGCCACTACCAAGAGATCAAGGTCATCATCCACAGTGATGTTATGTTGATGGTATGTATTCTTGATATGATGTGGTGGGAATGACACTTTCAGTAACCTCAGTCAAATTGTGAGAAAAACATCAGACAAACTCCATTTGAGGGTCCTACAAAATGACCAGCACCTCCAACTGACAGGGTCATCAAAAACAAGGAAAGTCTGAGAAATTGTCAGTCTAGAGGGGCCTCAGGAGACCTGAGGACTAAATGGAATGTAGTGACCTGGATAGGATCCTGGAACAACAACAAAAAAGACATTAGAGCTGAAAGAAATATAATTCAAATGTAGGACTTCAGTTAATAATAATGTATTAATATTGCTTCCTTGGTTGGAACTAATGAATCAGACTAGTGTAGCTGGGAACAGTAGAAGAGATTGAAATGTGGAAATGTTTTGTACTATCTTTGCAACTTTTCTGTAAATGTAAAACTATACTAAAATAAAAAGTTTATTTTAAAAAATAATTAGGACAGGGACGCCTGGGTGGCTCAGTTGGTTAAGCGGCTGCCTTCGGCTCGGGTCATGATCCTAGCGTCCTGGGATCGAGTCCCACATCGGGCTCCTTGCTCGGCAGGGAGCCTGCTTCTCCCTCTGCCTCTGCCTGCCACTCTGTCTGCCTGTGCTCGCTCATTCTCCCTCTCTCTCTCTGAAAATAAATAAAATCTTTAAAAAAAAAAATTAGGACATCAATTTGGGCACTTTCTGGGTTGTAGTAAGGTTAGTTATTGAACTATTCCTTTTTTCCTTTCATTTAATGTTACTTGTTACATTTAGTCATATAAATTAATAAAACCCCATTTTAATGCCTTATATGAATGTGTTATTATTTTATGCTATGTTAAAATTTAATCCATAAATGTGGCCTGAGGGAAGAATTCTACTTTCCTCTCCATTGTCTTTTTTAAAAAATCAGTTTGCTTGCTTGTACTAATTTTTTTTTTTAAGATTTTATTTATTTATTTGTCAGAGAGAGAGAGCGAGCGAGCACAGGCAGACAGAGTGGCAGGCAGAGGCAAAGGGAGAGGCAGGCTCCTCGCCAAGCAAGGAGCCCGATGTGGGACTCTATCCCAGGACGCCAGGATCATGACCTGAGCCGAAGGTAGCCGCTCAACCAACTGAGCCACCCAGGCGTCCCAGTCTTGTACTAATATTTTTATTCTGTAGAATGATTTCCCCTCCAAAGATACAGCCCAGCCTTTGCATTTCTTCATAAGAGAAAACATGTACAATTTACAATATGCCTCATCCCCTTTAGTTACCATATTTTTATTAGTGAATATATACTTGTAAAACTGATTTCAGTAATGATCCTCCAAGAACAACATGAAATGACAAATAGTTCTGTCTTTTCTCCAGTATTCATTGCCAAAGGATATTTGTTGCTCATTAATAAGATTTTTTTTTTTTTTTTACTCAGGTAGTTGATGTTAGCACATTTGCAAGGATTTTTTTTATTATGCATTTTTATTGGGTAATATGAGGAGATTCTTTAGAGTAACTTTGTTGTTGTTTTATAATAAGTTCTTGATTTTTTAGCCTTCTGAGTCAATCCCAGGTGGCGGATATTTTTGTTTGTTTTTATCAAATTCATGAACTGCCATAATACAGAAGTCGTCTGTAAAATTACTTTGAGCCCTTCAATTTCCTTTATCAGGAGAGAGTTTTTACATTATTATCACTTGTGTATCTGAAATGCTTATAGAAACTGGCAGTTCCTTCCCGATTCCATACTTACCAAATGATACCTTCATTGCCATAGCTTGGAGCAGTGTCAAAACCAAGGTTTTGGTACTGTGACTGTAGCGTTGAGAGTTTTGGTTGGCATAACAAGGTAAAACTTGCATAAAGTTAACATTTTTAAAGGGTGTTTTCCTTTTTTAGTTTTCAGACATTTCATAAACTACATATGAATTCTTGTTGTTATGCTTCTGGTTATATTTAGCTTGACATATCAAACTGAGAATATAAGCTTGCCTAGCTCACAATTCAGTTTTTCATTAAAAAAAAAAAAAAGAGTAGCTGATAGTGTATTTTTCAGAATGCTTTCAGAAGAGCAAGTATGAGACCTTGAAGGAACTACCAGTTTCTTCTAAATGTTAGTAGGCATGCAGTCAGTATTTTGGATTAACTCTCCCAGACCCCCAACTGTGGACAGCCAGGGAAGAGCCTACTGCAGTAAATAAGCAAATAAATAAAATTAAAATCGGAGTCCTGTTCTGGTGAATGAATTTGGATGGAACAGAAGTATATAATTTACATATCATGCTATTGGAATTTTATATTTTTAGTCAGTTGATCTAGTTTATAATTTGTTACAGTCACCTCGGAAGTTAAAATCAGAGATTTTTTCCCCCCCTCCGCCTTCTCATTTCATACTACCTTTGCTTTTAAATCAGGAACAGATAGATGAGGTCTCCTTGGAGGCCTTCAGAACTTGGGGAAAAGACATATTAGGGTAGAATACAAATATTTTCAAGTTAGAATATACAAGAAGTCATTAACTATAGCAACTTCATACCACAGGTAAGGAAATGGAGGCCTGGGCAGGTAAGGGGACTTATCCAAAGTCAGTGAATAAAGTGGAAGCCAGTAATTACCAGCCCAGGTTCCCTGTCCTGCCCCCCCCCCACCCCTCCCACCCGTCCCCCAGCCCATGACAACGGGAGTTGCATCAGGACTTTTGTCTTAGGCACCATTGCTTTCTTTGCTTGTAGCATTTTAATGGAATTGTTCAAAATATCAGTTAGATAAAGAATGAGCATATGTTCTGATTTCCCTGAAATAGGCCAGTTTCCATTTCTTGTCCTGACATCATTATTAATAGCCATAATATTACTCTCCAGAGTGTCTGGGTTTAGATGCTAGATTGTACGGTTGCCTTGTGAGGACATGCAGTGTTAATTTGCACATGTTCTCTGTTCTCTTTATTCCCACACAAACATTCTGGAACATGGGTACATTATAAAATTGCTGATTTTGCTTCCTCCTTTGATTTTACCACATGAGTAGTGCACATTGTTCTTGTATCTCAGAGAGATTTGAGTGTTAAAATGTAACAGGCCTCAAATGCAGAAGCCTCTTTTTTTTTTAAGTAATTCTACAGAAGTCAGTTATAGAAGCCTTTAATACTGCATTAATGTGTGCTATAGTATGCTTCTCTTGTCCTAATAAGTGCATTTTATTAGAGCCATTTAGAATGTGTTATTGGACTATGGGTAATAGTACGAATACAAAATTTAAAAACTGTATCAGAACATTAAAATTTGGTGTAAGTACAGTTTTGGAGGGATTATTCTTTCTCATGCACTAGGTCATTTAGTCTGACACTTCATTTTTTTAGGAACTGAGTTGCAAGAAGGTTCAATGTTCACTGCCTAAATTCCAGCAATATAATGTAGTTTTCAGATTCTTGTCCTCTGTGAACTTATCATGAGACGGGAGTTTTATTGCCTCAACTTTGACTTATACTGGATTTCTTTGGTTTGCGTGGTTAGTATTGGCCTGGCTTCTCACATTTGCACAGTTGAATGTGCCTTCTCGGGGTAGACAGGTGGGTAGATGATGTAGAAGCTGGCCTAGTTGTGCAGAAGTCATGCTAGTCTCAGTATGAGCTTCATATCCAGCCCCTTGGTCCCTGTTATTACAGAAATTTGTAATGAGATGAAAGCTTCCTCTTAAGTTATAGGGGAGATTTTCATCTTTGCAATGTTGCTTGTCTTATTTCTCCTTATGGAGGTAAATATTGTAACCTGTTACTATGATCTTGTTATCTGTCAGTATTTTTTTTATTTGTATCAGTCATTATACTGCTGACAATCTAAAGAATAAAAACAAAATGAAGCATCATGGTTTTGCCCCCCTGCCCATTTAACTTGAGAGTTTGATTCAGTATCTAGTTGTAGCAGTGAAAATTTTGCCAATTTAAAAAATTTTCCCTTACGTTAGACTCTCAGAGTTGATGTCTTCTTTTGTTTCTTAAGTTTGTAAGTAAAACACAAGCATACATGTTTAATTGTATTTTGAAATAGAATTTTTCGAGACAGCCAAGAGGATTCCAATGTTTGGAATTAACCTAAAGTCCTTTTATTTCTCTTTCTTAAAAAACCAACACACAGTACTTTTCTTAACTTTTTTAAAGAATTTAAAGAGATTGACCTAAAGGTCTGCTTCTCTCTTTAATACAGTGTTTCCTAACTCTTCTTGGCACACAGAAAAGTTATTTGTGTGTTATGAAGAGGTGATGCTGGAGGCCAGAGGTGCCTGTGATGACCTTCAAAATTGTTTTGGCTCTATTAGTTCTTTGCATCTCCATATAAACTTTAAAATCAACTTGTCTATTGCTATAACAAAAAAAAAAAGGGAATTTTGGTTGAGATTCAGTTGAATCTGCAGGTCAATTTAGAGACCAAATGATTTATCAATATTGTTCTGATCCCAAACGGTCTGTTTTATGTGTTTTTAAAGTTTAACTCCAAGGGCGCCTGGGTGGCTCAGTGGGTTAAGCCTCTGCCTTCTGCTCAGGTCATGATCTCAGGGTCCTGGGATTGAGTCCAGAATCGGGCTCTCTGTTCAGCAGGGAGCCTGCTTCCCCCCTCTCTCTGCCTGCCTTTCTGCCTACTTGTGATCTCTGTCTGTCAAATAAATAAATAAAATCTTAAAAAAAAAAAAAAAAGTTTAACTCCAAATGTGAGAATGGATGGGGGGAGAAGGTGCTGGAGGTGAAGCAAGAGAGGAAACAGGGAGACTAGTTAGGCTTTTGTATCGATCCATTCTAGGGTTTGTGGTGGGGTGCATCTGCATAATGATAGTGAAGATAGAAATTGGTGGGATTGGGGATATATTTTGGAGGTTGGAGCTGCAGAAGTTGCAGATGGTTTGTATATGGTGAGCAAGGAAAAACTCAGCATCAAGGATGAATACTAAATTTGTATCTTTAGCAACTGGGTGAATAGTTTGAGCAATTTAGTGCTTAGTCAGTAAGCATCTGACCAAGGCATGACCAGCAAGTCTGCTTGTGGTTTTTCTTTTCTTTTTTCTTTTAAAGATTTTATTTATTTATTTATTTGACAGACAGAGATCACAAGTAGGCAGAGAGGCAGGCAGAGAGAGAGAGAGGAGGAAGCAGGCTCCCTGCTGAGCAGAGAGCCCGATGCAGGGCTCGATCCCAGGACCCTGGGATCATGACCTGAACCGAAGGCAGAGGCCTTAACCCACTGAGCCATCCAGGCGCCCCTGGTTTTTATTTTCTTAATGTAGCTAAGGCAGTTTCATCAGCTGAGAGTGAGAGAAGGGTGGCTGATAGGTGATTTGGGAAGGTATGAGTCTCTTTGAGAGTGGGACTCAGAATGTGCCAGATAAGTATTATAGGATTGCCTGGTCGCAAGGATGGTCCATTTCAGATTTGTGGTCAAGAATTTCAAATGAGAGGGGAGCCTGACTGGCTCAGTTGGTTAAGCATCTGCCTTCTGCTCCCGTTGTGGTCCCTGGGTCCTGGGATTGAACCCCATGTCAGTCTCCTTGCTCAGTGGGGAGTCTGTTTCTCCCTTTCCCTCTACCTGCTGCTTCCCCCTGCTTGTGCTCTCTCTCTCTGTCAAATAAATGAGTAAATAAAATCTTAAAAAAAAAAAGAATTTCAAATGAGATTAGTTAGCAGATAAAGTCAAATGAATAGATGTTTTGTTTTGTTTTCTGGCATGTTTCGTTGCTCATGAACAGCTCAGAATGATAGTTAATTTTGGTTAGCCAGAATTCCTGCATTAATTATAGAGGATAGTATAGGGTACTTGAAAGAATCAGACAAATTTGATACTGAATTGCAGCTAGAATTAAAATTAAGATAAATATAATGATGATTGCTTTGGAATTCTTTCTCATCCACCCAGAAAATGTCAAATATGTAGCTTTAAAGAAGTAATATTCAACTTTGATATATAACTTAATAGAAGTATTTTTTGACAATGAAAGAAAACGTGCTAATACTTTTTCTTATCATTTATAAAGGCTTAATAGTACCTTTTTAAAGAAAATATTCAGGAGTAGATAGTCTTTTTGAGCATCTAATAAGGAAAGGACTGACTGATAAGGAAAGGACCCACAAACCCAGGATAAAAATGGGCAAAAGTCATGAATAGAGATGGTTTTCTGAAAGAGAAATACAAATTAAATCCAATTCTCACCTGATAGGTTGATAAAAAAATCTTAACATTTTCTTGCATCCTCTGCTGTAAGGCTGTGAGGAAACAGACACTCATTTATTACTGGCTGGTGCTACTTAATACCATTCCGAAGGAGAAGAATCCGATGGGATCAACCAAAAGTACTATTGTTTTGCCTTTTAGTCAGTATTCAATGAATTTGTTCTCCAGATTCCACCTGCACATATACACAGTGACTTACACACGATGTTATTTATTGTGTGCATAATAACAAAAGACTGGAAACTACTCAGGTATTTATCATTGGGGCTAGTTGATTGAACTATAGTACAGCCATACAATGAAATACTGTGTGATTGTTCAAAAGGACAATCTCTGTGTGCTTAATAAGGGAGAGATTCCCAGGATAGATTTGTAAGTGAAAAGACCGTTGTTCAAAACAGCATAGGTAGCATGTGGTTTCCTTTCTAAAAGGTGGGTAGAGGATAGTGTATACTTATATTTATTTGGTTTTTGCATGAAGAACACCAGAAGAATAAAAAAACTAGTAAGTAATTACATTTGGAGACAAGGGGGAATGGGTAGGGGAATGAGGAGAATGTGAGATTTCTTAGTGCACATCTTTTTATGTCATTTTGATTTTGAACCCTGTAAATATATTAGTCTACTTTAAATGGAAAAAAGTCTGTACTCTTTAAAATAAAGTTTGGAAATCTTTGTTACCTTAAGTGTTAATATAAATTGGTTAATGAAGTTAGATGATGCAGGCAGTAAGGTAAGAAAAAGATATGAAAGAGATTTTGTAATTTAGGAGGCATTGGGATTATTGGAAAAATTGCTAAGTAAGTTTATGTTTCTGGTCAAGAGAAAACTATCTAAAGAAAACATCAAAGTAAACAGTAACATAAGTTATAGGTATATTACTATAATTCAGTGATACCTTGTATTTTTAAAAATCTTCATGGTTGCTTTTGGAAGGTTGCCAATACATTTTGTTTTTTAACTTTGACGAATATGACATTTAGTGAATTTAATGTTGCCACAAAATCTTTTTCTACTAAAATACATTACTGTATTATAGCCTTTATTATAGCCATATATCACTTATGAACTTCAAAATACCTCTGGAAGTTAAATGATTCCCTGTGTTTCAGGTGGTGATATTTATTTGTTGAAAGTTTTTAGAGAAATGTGGGAATGTCCAATAGTTCTGTCGTACCTTTTGCGTTTTCAGAAGAACTTAAACTAGGTGGTAAATGAGCCTACTGTCCTTTGGTTGAATGCAACATTGTTTTGGGGGGAATACATCTTCACCTAAGATACTATGACATCAAGTCCTTGAAATGTATGTGTCTATGAGATCCTCATACCTAGCAGGCAGGTGTTTTTGTTTGTGGAAGTTCATCTCAGTCATGGTTTTCTGACACTAGAGTGGTTACCAGCATGTAGCCGATTGTTGGATTAATTTCCCTGGGTTTCACTTGCCCTGTTGATAAAATGGAAGAATAGGGGTTTTTTTTGTTTTTGTTTTTGTTTTTTTTGGGCTAACCTCCCTGGGTGATTCTAAAAAAAAAATAACCAAATGAGGTGTTATATATTGTGAATGCTTTGTAAATTAAACATAACCTTAGTTTTAAGTAAGGTTTGCTTTCATCTCTTATGGATTTATCATGTATTACTTGATTTAAAAAGTTCTTATTCTTGTATCTGAATCTAGCTTCATTTTATATTTTTCTAGATGTAATGCAGAGCAGTGAAACTCTTAGCTCTGCTTTATCCATGAGCCTTGTTGGTTGTTGTCTGATAAACCTTATTGATGAGTGTATAGGAGAAAGTAGTATTTTTTAACTCTTGTGGATTAATAGCATTTTTCATTCTGGTGTTACTGGTTGAAGCAGCACAGTGTGGTAAAAAGAAGAGGAGCTTTGCATTCACATCCCTGTTTGTTTGTTTTTAACTTACTTTAATGTCCCTGATCCTTTATCCATCTGTGGGGATAAAACCTAGGCTGCTTATATGAAGTAAAGCTAAGGCATATTACTAATTATTACAATGGTTTGTAGAAGTAGTTGCTCAAAAAAATGGTCATTTTTGTCATTGTCAACACTGAGTGATTTCTTGTTTGAACATAGGATGTTTACTATTCTAATGTTTTATTGTTAGCCTGCTGCTAACATTGGGCATATAAGCTGCTGCTTATCCTGTAGAACAAGAACAGATTACTAAAAATAAGGGTTTGAGGAAGGATTCATGGGAGCCAGCAGCATTTAGTTAGATACCGTTGTTTGGTGGCACTGTGTGCTCTCTATCAGTCCTCCAGTGGTCTAACCTTAAGGAGTTTTTTGTTTTTGTTTTTGGGTTTGATATACTCAAGCATGCTCAAGTTAATGCCATAATTATGAGAAGAGATGGGCCTGTGGGGGAGGGTGGTAGAGTAACTACTAGATAATAGCAAAATCCCACTTATAAGTAATCTTTAATCCACAGGATTTTTTATAGCAGATGTTTGCATTTTTTCTACCCCACGGTACCCTGTGTACCTGCCATGCTGGATAAATAACAAGTTCTGATGAATTTGCACCCTGGTGTCATAGAAACAGTGGAAATCATAGATTAAAATAGAGCACATAGTGATCAGGTTTCCTAGTGCAAATGGAAGCATAGTGCTGAGGCAGTTATTCATGTAATTCAGACCCAGATTTGTTATATGAAAATGGAAGCACTATTTATTGAACACTTACTATGTGCTAAGCTCTGTGCTAACCATTCTCCATGTTATATTGATTAAACTTTAAAATATCCTCTTGAACTGCATGCGTTACCATCCTGACCTTATAGGTGAGAATATTAACTAAGTAACTTGCCCAGTATTACATATTAAGTAACAGGAACAGCACTGAAACTCGACTGTTTGATATTAAAATCTGTGATTTCTTATTCTCTGGGTAGTCTTATCAGTCATATACCATTGTGAGAGGTATTAGGCATCCTTTCAGCTTTGTTGGTAAAATCTTAACTAGTACGATGGAATCAGATACTGCAAAAGAAAGATGCAAAATGTGTTTTCCTTTGCCTGTTAAAATGTTGTGCTACTACTTTTGGTAAGAGAATAACAAGAGTAAAACATTATAGAAAGTCCAGTTAGGTCCAAGACCAACAAGCCCAAAACAGTTTAGCTTATATTTCTGAAGGTTTGAGCTGAAAATAAAGATTAAATGGTATGAAAATTAAGTATGGGTGTTTTAAATAGATCTATTAGAATCTTTCTGAACAGAGGTTGGGAATTCCATAGAATTCAAGATTAATATTTTTGTCTGTGAGTCCTTCTTATGTCTCTTTAATCTATAGAAAAATTCCTGGTCTAGCCTGGACTAATGGTAACATCAGAGAACACAGTTTAAACACCCTTATATAGGGAGCTGTGACTTTTACGTACCTGACCTCATATTCATCCAGCTTCTTAAAGCATGGTCTACCAGAATGTTCAAACCCAAATAGTAGAGGAGCTGAGATTTACTCTGAAAAGTTGTTGTCTGAGAATTAAAAGCTGTGTAGACCCATACATGCTCTGACCTCTTGTATAACAGAGTGAATATTTTTTCCTGTGGAGGGTTTTTTAGGTGTCTGGAAAGTATATGAAAGGAATTTTTGATCTCCAAGGCATAGTAAAATGACTAAGACTTCAAAAATATTAATTACTATCCACAAGGAAGAGATCTGTGAGTGTTAATTTTAGTAATACTGACTACTGTGCCCAGTAGTCTCTTTGTAAAATCCTGTTTGTGAAACCGTATGTGTAATTTCAGGAATGTGGATTTTAAGTAGAATTTGGTGAGTGCATTACTTTTTTAAAAAAGGAACGAACAAGTCTCTCTGCTGTTTTAATTGTATTAGCGTCAACTCTTAGTTGTTTTTTGGGAGATGTGGGGAGGGACAGAGGAAAAGGAAGAGAGAGAATCTTTTTTTTTTTTTTTTAAGATTTTATTTATTTATTTGACAGATAGAAATCGCAAGTTGGCAGAGGCAAGCAGAGAGAGGGGAGAAGCAGGCTCCCTGCTGAGCAGAGAGCCCAATGTGGTGCTTGATCCCAGAACCCTGGGATCATGACCTGAGCCAAGGGCAGAGGCTTTAACCCACTGAGCCACCCAGGCGCCCCAGGAGAGAATCTTTTTAAGCAGGCACCGTACCCAGCACAGAGGCCTACCTGGGGTCTGATCTCATGATCCTGAGATCATGACCTGGGCAGAAAATCAAGAATCGGATGCTCACCCAACTGAGCCATCCAGGCATCCCAACTCTCAGTTTCTTAGTGGTGACTAGAATCAGAGTAGCAGATATAGCAGATAATCCTGAAATATCACTGTAGCTAAAGTTTATGTCATTCAGATTAGTAACTAAACTGGGGTGGAAGGAAAGGAGGTGAGAACTGAGGATGTTGGGAGCTAGCTGGGCAGCGTGTCTAGTCAGGGGTATTAAAGTCACAGAGCAAGAGGAGACTGCAGACCATTTTTGAGAAGTGTTTTTTGTGAACCTCCTCTACCATCTGTTTTCACTGAGGTAGTGTAGCAAAAACTGCTTAGGTTTATGTCACTAATGTACCGCAAATATTTTCTTTTAACAAATCAATGATTTCTACTGGTGATTTGAAAGCCCGTAGGTAAATTGACCACAAGACTACTAGGTTAGTTGACAGGCCCAGCTGTCCTGCTTACTTAGCTAGAACAGGAGGGATGCTTTGTAACCTTTCTGTTAAAAACAAACAAATAAAAAAAAAAAAAAACCACAACTGTCTGTGTGTGTTGGGGATGTTGGCAAGAAGCACACTTTATTTCTTCTAGCCCTGTGATATCTACCAGGACCCAGAGCTCATGACCACCCTTTAACTCCCATTCCCTTCGCTTATGGCTTCTTCTTCTTCTTCTTTTTTTTTTTTAAGATTTTATTTATTTATTTGACAGAAAGAGATCACAAGTAGACAAGAGAGGCAGGCAGGGAGAGAGGAGGAAGCAGGCTCTCCGAGGAGCAGAGAGCCCGATGCGTGGCTCGATCCCAGGACCCTGGGATCATGACCTGAGCCGAAAGCAGAGGCTTTAAACCACTGAGCCACCCAGACGCCCCCGCTTATGGCTTCTTGATAGGAGCTCCCTAGTGGATGGAACTTGGTTCTTGCCAGCAAGGAGGCTGGATGGCCAAAAAACACACACACACATACACACAACACAAAAAACCAACTTACTCAGTGTATAAAGCATATATATACACACACATACAATATATAAACAGGTACACATAATATTTCAGTATTAAAATCTCATAGAAAGGCAATTATGGAAAAATAAAAAGTCTAAAAAAGATCCTTAGGTGGGGGACGATAAAGAAAAAGGTTGAGAAACACTGCCGTAGCTCTGTAAGGTGAAGAAGAGTGGTTGATGGTATCAGTGTAATAGGAGAAAGAAGAGGGAAAAAAAAAGTTTTCTTTATAAAGTTGTAGTAGTTAAAAGTGAAGTAAGGAATAACAAAGGTTGGGCTGTTGGGAGTGGAAAGGGTAGACTGCTTCTGTGGGGGTGGGGGTGGCAGTAGCTATTAGCCCTCCCTAGCAAGTGGCTATGAGGGTCTGTCTCTTAGAAAATTCATAAAGTTGGTAAAATCTGCCTTGTATCTCCTTAAGGACCTTCTGCTTTTCTCCCTTCTCTCCCAATACTACATTTAGCTAGCTATTTAATGAGAAAGCTTGTTTTAAGACAGTTTACATTAAAGTACAAATTACCAGTAAAATGAATATTATTATTATTTAATGGGGCACTTGCATTTGCATGGGGGGGGCCACCCTCAAATATAGAAGAGTAGCAGATCCTTAGTTACTCTGATACTTTAGATCAGATCTTCCCAACCCAGGGGCTTGAAGGAGTGATTCACTGGGCCTGCAAGAGCACATACATAGCAAGAATTATCTTTAGACAAGAATTATCTTTAAAGAGTATCTCACAAATCCAGGTACTACTGTTTTTTCACTGTCCTGCATGTGCCACTGTAATGAGTAAAATATAGACTAGAAGACTTACTAAATTTATAATACTTTATTATTATTTATTTTCTCAAGCCACCTTTACTGAATGCATTGTTGCTACCATCTGAGGATCCTTATACTGAAATGCCTGAGAACCACTGAACTAGCTGTATTGGAGGGTCACTACCCCTGCACAGCACATGGAATCACCACACAGAGGCCATTGCACACATGAACGAACCACAGTCAGAAGGGCTCGTGCATACAGCTCCTTGAGAGGCTTAGGGTTTGAGGGGTACCCCTTGAGTAAAATATTTGGCCCAGAGGAGTGTCAATTGATGGTTGTTGCCTTGTTTTGTTCATGCACTACAGGCAAACATTGTTTCAAAGTGATTTGTCAGTAGTTGAGAATGATTCACTGGTGCTTTATAGCTCCATAATTTTTAACCTTATGTGATCTGAGTATCATTAGAAAATGATTGGCATAGGGGCACCTGGGTGGCTCAGGTCATGATCCCAGGGTCCTGGGATCGAGCCCCACATCGAGCTCTCTGCTCAGCAGGGAGCCTGCTTCCCTCCCTTTCTCTCTCTGCCTGCATCTCTGCCTACTTGTGATCTCCCTCTCTCTGTCAAATGAATAAATAAAATCTTTGAAAAAAAAAAAGAAAAAAAATGATTGGCATAGACATATCCAATCCTATTGTTTCTCATCCAGGAGAAAGTTACTACTTTGTTTTAGCCTTCTCCACCCTGGGGTAGTGACTCCTGTTTCTGAGTTGTCCCATGAAATGCCCTTCACATTTTTTGTCTTGGATACCTAAAGAAATGCTTTTTTGCTGTTGATGCACATCTTTTTTTTTTCTTTTTACTTTCTTGGTAAGAATTATTTGGGTAAGAACAGGATGCTAATAGCTTTGGAACACTTTTTTTTCTTTTTAAGAAATAATACATGTCCTCTATAACCTTATTTTACCCTGTACCCTGCACAGATAGACCAAAGATTATACAACACTCTAAGCCAGGTTGTATTATAACAAATTCCATTATTAGCACAGTTCAAATTAATTAAATTTTACTTTACTTTGGTTACAAAGGGACTAAAAGCCACTTAGGAACTTAATGTCTCTTTGTGAATCTCATTACTAGAGTGCAGTTTTGGTTTTTTTTTTAAGGATTTTATTTATTTATTTGTCAGAGAGAGAGAGAATGAGCGAGCACAGGCAGACAGAGTGGCAACCAGAGGCAGAGGGAGAAGCAGGCTCCCGGGCGACCAAGGAGCCCGATGTGGGCCTCGATCCCAGGATGCTGGGATCATGACCTGAGCCGAAGGCAGCCGCTTAACCAACTGAGCCACCCAGGCGTCCCTAGAGTGCAGTTTTTTAAACACAGTTTGATCTTTGGTTGCCATGGGAGATTAAAAAGGTTTGTGACTATATTCCATTTCAATGCAGGTTTTATGTTGAAGGATTTATTTAAACTTTAATGATTTTTTCTTTATTATTGCTAGTTTATCAAGTTTTTTTACATTGATGTATAATAAACTGCAAATATTTAAAGTACACAGTTTGATGAGTTTTGATACATGTATACAGCTATGAAAATCATCTTCACAATCAAGACGATGAACCTGTCCACTCCCAGAGTTTCCTTGTGCCACTTTGCAATCCCTCCTTGCCCACCCTTTGCCCCCTGCAGGTAATCAATCACTGATCTGCTAGTTTGCTTTCTATCACTAGAGATTAGTTTGTGTTTTCTAGAATTTCATATAATGGAACCATGTGGTTATGGTCTTTTTATTGTCTGACAATATTGATGAATATGTCCTTTTAGTTCCAGTTCAGATATCATAAGAGATCTTCTAGAAGAAGAGGAAGCCTGGGAAGCATCACATAGGTGAGTTCTCATCATCAAGAAGTAGTGTGTACTCTGAGAAATTATAATTCCATGCAGTTGATTTTCAAACAAAAGAGTATTTGTGCTTTCTGATTTAAGGTAATAATTCACACACATTAAGGTAAAGATTTCCAGTTTACTACTTGTTTCTGCACATTTTTGCTTAGAAGTGGAATCCCACTGTAATAATTCTGCTTACTTGGCAGAAGTTGTTTTCGAAAGACAGATTGTTCCAACGACAAATTTACAGTTTAGCCATAAGCACTGACTCAGAGTGTTTAGAAAACTTTCAGTCCTTTCCTAGATGTTCCCAGTCATGTTTAGTGTAGAATAAATGCAGCAGTTTGATTAGCATTTTTTTTTCCTGTTAGCATTTAGGAATCTGTCTGGGAAATGAGAATGGTGGAGGGGACCTATTCCAGGTTCTACCAGTAGGTAAGAAAGAAAGGAACAATGCCAAAGAATATTATATTTTCATTAATCTCCACCTGCAGGAGTGATCTGCAGTACAGTGGGGCAGCTTTGTTCCACTGTAATTTTGTGATTACACTTCAGTGGGCCCTCCAAACTGCCTAGCAGTTTTACTGTTTCTGTGGTCATTTCTTTGGTTCTTCACAAGGATTATTTGAAACCTCACCTCTTTCCAGTGGCTGCACCCCCAAGCTGGAGACCTTTTCTCTTCCTCTGTAGAGAAAATAGAAGCCATTATTTGGGAGTCCTCATCTTTCCAACACCAAATGTATAAATCTGTCTATATTTGTACATATTTTATTCCTCTTTTTATATTTGCCTCCTTTTATAATAAAGGGATGTCTTATCAGAGGCTAATTCTTCCTTGTTCCTACCCATTTGTTAGGAACTTTATCCCTTCTTTGTCTGGCAGCTGTTCCCCCTCAACTGTATCTTTGTCACTGGGTTCTCAGACTGCTCAAATCTTTCCATCTTAAAACCAACCAGGCAACAAATAACACTTGACTCAGTGTCTCCTCTCATTCCCATCTCATCCTGCAGCCACTGTTGTATCTTTCTTTCCTTTCGTTTCTCTTCTCTCTCTCTCTCTCTCTTTTTTTTTTTTTTTTTTAAAGATTTTATTTGCTTGACAGAGAGAGGCACACAGCAAGAGAGGGAACACAGGAAAGCAGGGCGGGTGGGAGAGGGAGAAGCAGGCTTCCGTCTGAGCACGGAGCCTGATGCAGGGCTTGATCCCAGGACCCTGGGTTCATGACATGAGCCAAAGACAGATGGTTAACGACTGAGTCACCCAGGCGCCCCTCTCCTTCCTTTACTTAATGGATGGTCTCTACCTGCTTTTTCCACCTCCTTATCTCCCACTTATTCTTCCACATTTTCAGCCACTTCCATCATTCATCTGAATTCATTTTCACTAAGGTCATCAAAGAACGCCATCTTGCTAAATCCAAAGTTAAGACCTTCTTTGACTTCTTAGCAGATTTGATACTGTTGACTTCTTCACCTTTTTAAAAGCCTCTTTGAGACTCAAAGAGGTAAATTTCCATCCCAAGGTCACTCAGCAGTAAGTGGTCAGTGATGGAGCCAAGATTGTAACCAGTGTGTCAAAGGTCAGCTCTTTGGACCATTAAGCTGTGTACTGTCTTTACAAAGAAGGAAAATTTTACTCTACTGAGATTTTGTAGTTTCATAGCTGAATCACTGGGACAATAGGAAGTGTGTTGTATCCAGGGAAAGCATTATGAGGAGGTTTATCAGGCCAATGATTTATTTGGTGGTTCAAACAGTAATGTTTTATGAAAAAGTTTGAGATTTTGGCTGTATTACTCTCACCTGAGCATTATTTAAATTTGCATTTTGGGAAAGAAGGCCACTGCTTAGCTAACTATTTCCTCTTGTACCAGGAATCACCCTGTTCATGCTGAGCTAAGTCTGACACCAATGGCTATGACACCTTGTAGCCAGAGTTTCTGCACCCCAGGCATTCTCAATAATGATGGCCTCCAGAAGTCATCATATAGGGCGCCTGGGTGGCTCAATGGGTTAAGCCTCTGCCTTTGGCTCAGGTCATGATCTCAAGGTCCTGGAATCAAGCCCTGCATCAGGCTCTCTGCTTAGCGGGGAGCCTGCTTCCCCTTCTCTCTCTCTTTGCCTGCCTCTCTGCCTACTTGTGATCTCTCTCTCTGTTAAATAAATAAATAAAACCTTTTTTAAAAAAAGTCATCATATAACAAAGCACTGAGAAGACCAATCCCATCTATTCATCCTCATAAATAATAAATGTTACAGCTAGAAGGATCTAAGTGTTCATCTCATCTAATCCCTTCATGTTATAGAAGGAAGCTGGACCCCAGAGTGGTATATTGACTAGGTCAAGGTCCACAGCTAGTTAGTGGCACTGCCAAGATCAGAATCCAGGCCTCCTGGCTTAAGCTAAGCATAGAACAGTGCAGATAAGCTTATGCCATAATGTAGCTTTAGAGGCAGAATCAGGAAAAGCCTCCATATCTACTTTTAAACAAAATTTGGCAGTTTACATCTTAAGCTTATAGGCATGTTTTGTGGTACCACAGTGGCACATTTGAAATATTTGTCCTAGAACATACTATTTCAGTTCCAACACATTCTCTTAATTCCATAAATGATTGAGCTCTATTAGCAACACAGTGCTCCATATAAAGCAATATTTTCATGAGCAGCAAAAAACCCAAAAACTATTTTCTGCAGACTGGTCTTGGGTTCTTATGTCTGTAAATATTTGTTCATCTTACTGTTTTGAGCTATAAAATATATTTACATCAAACAGAATGAAAACAGTAAGAGAAATGGTCCTGGTATATCATTTCACATTTCTAGGTTTCATTTTTTTAAAAAATTTATTTATTTGTCAGAGAGAGAGGGAGAGAGAGCGCGAGCAAGCACAGGCAGACAGAGTGGCAGGCAGAGGCAGAGGGAGAAGCAGGCTCCCCGCCGAGCAAGGAGCCCGATGTGGGACTCCATCCCAGGATGCTGGGATCATGACCTGAGCTGAAGGCAGCCGCCAAACCAACTGAGCCACCCAGGCGTCCCTAGGTTTCATTTTTTTATATATATATATATAAAATTCTGCCCCAGAGAGTCTAAGTCCCTTCTCTCCAGAGCTGCTTGCCCTCCACTGTCCCCTCCCTTAGTGAATGGAGTGTTGTAGTCTGCCTCACTGTTCAAGCCAGACACCTAGGAATCGTTTTCAACCTCTCATTCGCCCTGACCTTTCGTATTCAGTCATCTACCAAAGTCGTATGGGTAGGTGGTGCTCAGACCTAAATATGCATCACAGACATCTGAAGGACTTGTTAAAACACAGATTATTGGGCTTTACCGAATTCAAAGAGTCTGATTCAGTACATTTGGGGTGGGGCCTAATAGTTTGCATTAGTTCCCAATAGTTAGCAGTAGTTCCCAAGTGTCACTAAGCTGCTCCTGGGGCCCCCACCCGGTGCAGCACCTTAGTGATATCTCTCTCCATCAGCCCTTTCTGCTACAGTTGGATACAGGCCTTTTGCTCTTCTCTCTAGCTTGCTGCAATAGCTGTCCAGCTGCCTCTCTGCCTCTAGTCGTTACAGTTCATTCTGCTGTTGAGATCTGAAACACATTGTGTTCTTTCTGTTGGACTTTAAAGTCCTTCGGGGACTTGCCAGCATCCAAGGCTCTTACTGTCATGGCCCCAGCCTACCTACTGGCTCATGGAGTTTCTTATGTGCCTACCCCCTCTCCAATCCCCAACTCCTTGCTTCATCTAAGCTGAACTACTCATAGTCACCTCAGAGAGTCATGTTACCTTGCTTCTGTGCCTTTGCTTTGCCTCATTGCCTTTTCCCCTTTCCTCATCTAGATGGCAATTGTCATTCCTTTCTCCACAGTTCCATTCAGAAGCCCCTGATTCTGCTCCAGCACTCTGCACTTACCACTTGACTGCCTTTCTAGAGAGGATGTGCATTGGACCTTAAATCTTCATGTGTGTAGCCTAGTGCCTGGGTGGCCCATAGTGGGCACTCAGTAAGTATATGAGTGAAAGAATATGTCAGTCGGTGTTTATTGACTCTCAGTACACTCATTAATGGATTTAGCTGTTAGTGACAGCTTCTGTGGCTTCAAGAACCTGTGAGTGGATAAGGATTGTCACTTTTGAATCATTTTAACTATCTCATAGTGCCTTAAAGAGGAAATTTTAGGAAATAGCTTTCTCTAATATTCTTTTTTTTTTAAGATTTTATTTATTTATTTGACAGACAGAGATCACAAGTGGGCGGAGAAGCAGGTGGAGAGAGAGGAAGGGAAGCAGGCTCCCTGCTGAGCAGAGTGTCCCATGTGGGACTCAATCCCAGGACACCAGAATTATGACCTGAGCTGAAGGCAGAGGCTTTAACCCACTGAGCCACCCAGGCGCCCTCTCTAATATTCTTATAAAATCAGAAAGGAATAATTTTCTCTGTTAATCTGAATTTCATCTTAACCCCATGAGAATTCATTTGCAACACATTTTATTTACCCATTCAACAGCTGATGGGCATATTTGGGTTGTTTCCAGATTTAGGGGATTATGAATAAAGTTGCTGTAAGGATTTGAGTGCAGTATTTTGTGTGGACATAAGTTTTCATTTCTCTTAGGTAAATATTTAGGAATGGCATCATATGGTTCATGTATATTCAACTGATAAGAAAATGCCCAGCTGTATTCCACCAGCAATGTATGAGAGCTCTAGTTGCTCCATATCTTGGCCAGTACTTCATCATTGTCTTTATTTTTAAAGCCATTTTAATAAAGATATAGTAGTATTTTTTTGTCATTTTAATTGGCATTTCCCTAAGGATTCATGATGTTGAACTTTGCCTCACATGCATATTTGCCATTCCTATATCTTTTGATGAAGTACTTCCTCAAATTTTCTGCCTATTTATTAAATTGGGTGGTTTTTTACTTTTGGGATTTATGAGTTCTTTATCAGAAACGTATTTTGCAAATATTTTCTCCTACTTTATGCCTTGCTTTTTCATTTTCTTGATAGTGTCTTCCAAAGAGCAGTTTTCAGTTTTGATGAAATCTAATTTGTCAATGTTTTCTTTTCTTTACATATGGTGCTTTTTTGTGTCCTACCTAGGAATTCTTTACTTAACCCAATTGTTTTCTATTACGGTCTAGAATTTTTAGGATTTACATTTAAATCTATAAACTATTTCAAGTTGTTTTTTATAAATGGTGCACAGTATAGATTGAGGTTTAGTTTTTCTCTTTTACATGTGGGCCTCCATTTGCTTTATTTATTAAAGAAACTATCCTTTCTCCATTTAATAATTTTGGTACCTTAATGAAAAATCCATTGGTTGTATATGTGTGGGTCTATTTCAGGAATCACTGTTTTGCTCTGTTGATTTATGTGTTTGTCTTTTCACCAGTGACACACTGTCTTCATTACTGCAGCTTTATAATAAGTCATGAAATCAGCTAGTATGAGGCCTCTAACTTTCTTTTTCCAGTTTACATCAGAGTTCACTCTTTGTATTTTATAGTGTATCAGTTTTAACAAATGTGTAATGACATGTGTCCACCATTATAGTATAAAGAATAGTTTCCCTGCCCTAAAAATCCTTTATGCTCCACTTGTTCATCTCTCCTTCTTTCCAAGTTCCAACAACCACTGATTTTTTTCTGTCTTTATAGTTTTGCGTTTTCTAGAATGTCATTTATTTGGAACCCTACAGTATGTAGCCTGTTCAAATTGGCTCATTTCACTTACTAATATTCATTTAAAATTGCCCCATGTCTTTCTGAGGCTTGATAGCTCATTTCTTTTTAGTGCTGAATAATATGCCATGGTCTGGAGTATTACAGTTCTTTTATCCATTCACCTATTGAAGGACATCTTGGTTGCTTCCAGGTTTTTGCAATTATGATTAAAGTGCTATATATAATTATATTCTAATTAAAAACAAAGTACAGGATTTTGTATGGACCTAAGTTTTCAGTGCCCTTGGAGAAATACCAAGGAGTGCAATTGCTGGATTGTATGGTAAGACTATATCTAATTTTGTAAAAAACGGCCAAACTTTGTTCCAGAGTGGCTATGCCATTTTGCATTCCCACTGACAGTGAATGAGAATTTTTTCTTGCCCTACATCCTTACCAGCATTTGGTGTTGTGAGTGTAAATATTTCTTTTTTAGAATTGTTTTGGCTATTCTGGTTTTGTTGATTAGAATTGAAGCTGAGGTGTGCTTGGTGGCTTGCTCAGGTAAACAACTTAATCTTGCTTTCAGCTCAGGTCGTGATCTCAGGGTCATGAGATTGAGCCCCATGTCGGTCCTGGCGCTTACTGTGGAGTCCACTTGGGACTCTTACTGCCTCTCCCTTTACACCCCCACTCTTTCTCAGATAATAAATAAATCTTAAAAAGAAAAAAAAAGTGGTTGAGGTTCCCCTGTCCCTAAGGGAAATGAAAAGGCTTTCTGTACCAGTCTGGATGTGCTGCTGAACTTTGGGAAGGGATTTTGTAGTTCTGTTGGATATAGGTACCAGATTCACCATCCTACCCTGTTCTGTGGGAAAAGGAAGCACCTGGATTGATTTAATGGGGTTAGGGTAAGACTCACAATGGGGAAGGGAAGTTAATGTGACTTTGTAGATGGGGCCCTTTGGGCTAATTCATTATACTTGTTTTTAAATTTGTATGTATGTAGGAATTGATGGGTTATGTACTCATAATTCCATATCCAGTAAATGCCAGAGCAAATTCTCTGATAGAGAAGAGCCACACATAGAGAAGTGAGTTGAGTTTCCCACAACCCTAATCACCCTTTATAGCTACAGGTCTTGAGACTAATGATTTTCCCTACTAGAGCCTCAGAGAAAGGAGGCAGCTTCAACCTAGAGGCACCCTTTGGGATTTTGGACTTGTGTCCAGCCTAGCATAGCTACAAGTCATACACCTTTTTGAAAAATAGCTATTTGCTTGCTATTGGATTCTTTTCAAAACTGAATGGCCTGATCCATTGAGCCTCTTATGGACTGAATTGTTTCTCCCTAAAATTCATATGTTGAAGCTCTAACCTCCAATGTGACTATATTTGGAGATGGAGCCTTTAAAGAAGTAATTAAGGTTAAACAGGCCATAAAAGTGGTCATGAAGCTACAGATTGGCAGATCTCCTGCTTTGAGGCTGCAAACCTGAATGGTACTGAGTGAAGCATGTGGGTCATTCATGTATGTATCAATAATAAGGGCCCATTCTTTGAAGAAAATGACTGGAATCAATAATGGGCTGATGGTCAAGGGGTTCGCTAGACTTTTTATCCTCCCTACATCTGCAGGCATCTAATATTACTGAGTGTTGGAATGGCCTCCCTTAAAAATGTCAACTCCCTCACCTTCTAGTCCACACACCTTAGTAAGGAAATTTGGTCACTGAATGCTGCTGTCTCCAGAAAGGAATCCTTTCCTTTTGGCCACTTTCTGGGTAATGATTAGGACAGAAAGGGTTTTGAGGTTATATATTTGGCTATTTCAGAAACTCAGGGTTCCTTTTTAACTATTCCTGGGCATGATGCTTCTTTCTTTCTCCTAACAGCAACTGTATAATGGCCAGATTGGTACATCCTCTGGGTAGCAGCTTGGCCGGTGGGGGGGGTGGGGAGGGGGTGTCCTAGCAGATTCACACTTAATTCTGATTCAGCTTATTGGATTCACTTTCTGGTTGAAGGTTCTATGGTTCTAGGTCAGGGATAGCAAACTATGGTCCATAGGCCAAATCTGGCCTGCTGTCTGTTTGTTGGAACATAACCATACACATTTGTTTATCTGTTGGCTCTGGTTCTTTTCACGATTACAACAGAATTGAGTAGTTACAACAGACTGTATGGCCCTCAGAGCCCAAAATATATGGTCCTTACACAAAGAGTTTGCCAACTCCTGTCCTAAATCTTTAAAAGGCTAGTGTTGACTTGCCTGAGTGCACTACTCACTGAGTCTTCTTACTATGGCCCACATATGTCAAAGGGGGAACATAATGAGTCTCCAAAAAGTTTAATAAACTTTTTGAGGAAATTGAGGAAAAGGTACAGTTATAGCTAATAAAAAGGCACAGGCTGGTTTTGTGGAGGGGGAGAAAGAGCAACAGTGCTGACAGTGGGGGAGGAACCTCTTAGACTCTGGAAGTTACAGAGAGGGAGGGACAATAATGAACTCTGTCCTTCAGAGCCACCCCTGGAGCCATTTCTCCATATATATCCTCCAGCTTATCCCTAGAGCGTTATCATATTAATCGTAGTTACTTAAAGTTTTAGTCTGATGGTTCCAACATGTGGGTCATTCTGTCTGTGTCTCTTGGATACTTTATATCTTGACAGTGGACTTTTTATTTGGTTTTTCTTCTTTGTGCATTGTACATCTTGTGTGGATGCTAGACATCTTGCAGAGGTCCTTAGATATTGAGGTGAAAATAGGGTTTGTGCCTGGAAACAGCATGCGTCTTCTTCTCTTGGGCCATTAGTGTGGGAAGTTGACCCAGGTTGGAATTTCCTGGTTCCTAACATGACCTTCAGTGTATCGGAGGCATCAAATTCCTCAACCAGTGGGCTGATTTTACTTTGTGCTTCGTATGGGGGATGGATTGTGGGAAGCTTTTGTTCTCATTTACCTTTCAGCCTTGTCTGCAGGCCTGCATTCCAGAGGTGCAACTCTCCATGTCTACACCTCTCCCTCAGCAGTTTACTGCTACTGCCTATTACTTGGTGCTTGGCTCCTGGTGGGAGCCTGCTGGGGCTTTCTTGTTGTCTTGGGCAGGCCCTGTGTGCCTGGATCTCGGGGTTGGAGCTTTCTCTTCCCATCTTTCCCACCTCCCTTGGTAGTCAGACCTTGCCCAAGCCTTTGCTTGGTGTTGTTTGAGATCACCAGCCCAAGATGATTTTCTGCCCTTCCTCCAGAGGTAAAGGTTTTTATTTCTATTTCCCCAGCAGCAAAGAAACTTTGCCAGTGTTCTTGCAAATTATTTCCTATCCTTCCCATTCAAGCAGACTTCTCATTCAAACATTCTGCCCCTACTATAGAGATAGTAGACCTTTACCTGGTTCCTGTGAGCCAGTGAGTTTCCCTCAGCAGCTGAAAGCTCTCAGTGCATAGGAGAGAAGAGTCCCTGGAAGAGGTAGGGCTTTCTGCCTGATCCCTGTCACCCGCATTCACCAGCTTTATCCTGTGACACCAGAGTGGGCTTTCCTCAGTCTCCCACCCTGCTCCCAGTCTTTCTTATGAACACCATTGGAAGCTCCTAGAAAAGAGCTTGCCAGTGCATGTGGCCTGTCCTTTGTGTCAGGGGCCTTCAGTACCAGCCCATAGTTTAGAATTCATTAAAATGTTAGTTCATGTCCACTTGTCTGGTTGTACAACAGCCACCTTCCTCCCAGTTCTTTGTCAAAAGTGACAGAATTTATGTGGCCCACCTTTCTTTCATGGGGCTTATCTTTCTTTGGAATTTGTTTTCTTGGTTGCCTTACAACCTCAGCTCTCAGACAGGCTTAAGAGAATGATTTTATTAGACACTGACTTTGTCTTGTTAGGATATCAGCACTTTTTTTTTTTTTTCCAATTTTCTTCATGTTAAGCTATTCTAGATTTTGATTCATAAGAAAGGCATTCAGTTCCTGCTTCTATCACTTACGGCCTGTAATCTTTGCTTAGTCACTATTTTCTCAGTTATAAAATGTGTGTAATAATAACGGTAATAATAATTACTATAGATTTGCCAGTGGAACAGAGAACTGTTTATTGTATGTGAAAGCACTTGTCAACTAGAAGCTGCTGTAGAATAATCATGATCATTATTTTCTAAGATGCTTTTTCCTATTTTCTGTTTTCAGAAGTGATCTTCAAGACACAGAAATGAGTCCAAGACAGAATCGTCGTAGCAGATCAGCAGAGGGTGCTGAGACTGAGCCGAGAAATAAGCGGAATAGGAATTAGTGAGGGCTTTGCTGACCTTTCCGGTGTGGTGATTGGAGTGTGGCACTTTGGGTTGCCACATAGACTTCTTATTCATAAATGCCCAAGTGTCGACTTCTCGATATGATAGTTAGCTGATTTTCATACGTTTTGCCTTTCCTGGGAAAAATAAGTTCTAAAACACCCTCACTTGGTCAATTACTCACTGTCTCTAAAGCATCTCTGTCTAAAAATATTGACATCTGCACGTCTGCCAACTTTGCAGAGTATACAGAGATCTTGACAAAGAGTTTTGTGTGGTTTTGTTTCTGAATTCAGGATATCCTTAAAGCATTCTCCTCTTCCATATAGAAATTAACTTGAGAAAAGGATTCTTTTCAACCTCTCTCACAAGGAACAGCTGAGGAGTTAAGAGCCTTTGTATTTCTGGAAAGGCAGCACCACTTTGGTGCTTATCAGCCCTTGATGCCCAGATGCCAGCATGCCTGTCACAGCATTTATGTGATGGTCATTGCCTGAGTTTTTAATGTAGTCATTTGTCACTTGGAGTAGGATGTTGGTGTTGAAACTAAAAGTCACAAACACTAACTTTAAAACAGTGGGTATATTCTTTGGAAATGGCACTTCAAAATGATATTAGTCTTTTTTTTTCCTTTTTCACTTGGGTAAACCAGATCTTTACTACTCTGACTCCCAGCTATTAAACAAAAAGAATGCAATAAATGAATTTGAAAATGAACAGACTGTATCAATTTAAAATAATGTTCTGGAAATAGTGTCTTATGAATAGTGGAGTACAAGCTACAGATCAATGGAAAGACTTGGTCAGAAATTGTCTCTGTGCAAAATGTCCACCAGTTCCCAGTTCTTCCAGAGTTCCTAAGGCCACTCTTCAGCATCTCAGAGTTAGCCCTCTCCACCCCTGTCCCCACATCACTCCCGGCCCAAACACACCACCTTTCAAATAATATGACAGCACATGAGCCAGTGCTAAGAAAACAAATTTATGCATGTACCAGAGAGACATTGTGTCTTCCCCTTTCCAAAGAATGTCTCCATTGACTTTGGCTTTTTGGTATGCTTTTGGGTTTCTGGATAATGCGTGGAGTCTCATTATGACTTAGAGTTCAGCGCTTCCACACTTAAGTGGCCATTTGTTTTCTTTTTGAGTTCCCTGAGCTTCAAATGTTTATATAAGAATTTGTCATAGTCATTTCATCTGCTAAATTATGAGTGGTGCATTAAGGAAACTAAAAGCACCACTCACTGAATCTTTCAAAGGATCTGATAGGAGGTAAGCGAGCACTATCAAGTAAAATAAGGTTTAACATTGATGTGATATTTATGTCACTGAATTGCTAGAAATTATGCTAAAATGAAAACTGTTCCAATAAAAATTGCACAGCCTACTATAAATTAAACTGGAAGTAATTACTACTTTAATTGCAGCTGTAAAAAACAAAATCCAAACAATTAAATGTGAAGATCTAAGTGGCTTTATTCAAGGATTCATGAATCAGGCAGCATCCCATCTACAAGTGGAAAGGAGCACCAAGTTGCTGTACAAAATGGACGGTTTTTAAAGGCAAAAACAAGAAGGAAGGACTGAAGCCATTAGCAAAAGAAAAGAAAGGATTGGTATAGGCAAGTTCACCTTTTGGGGAAGGCTAGATGCAGATGATGTCAGTAATGCTGATCAGGAAATTCCAGATTGGCTGGGTAAAGGTCACATTCCTGCAGTGCAGTTAAGTTTTGGTTGCTTTTGTGGGGGCAAGTGACTCGATTTTGGGCCTGTTATTTCTTTTTTTTTTTTTTTAAAGATTTTATTTATTTATTTGACAGACAGAGATCACGACTAGGCAGAGAGGCAGGCAGAGAGAGGAAGGGAAGCAGGCTCCCTGCTGAGCAGAGAGCCCGATATGGGGCTCGATCTCAGGACCTTGGGATCATGACCTGAGCCGAAGGCAGAGGCTTTAACCCACTGAGCCACCCAGGCGACCCGTTGGGCCTATTATTTCTTTCCCTTTTTCTTCTTTTTAAACACAACAAAAGGAGTTTGCAAGGGAGTAGTGAGATCCAAGATAGGGAGTCAGACAAGTGACTTTATTCAGAAAATATTTGATTATCTTCTTCGTTAGGTAGCCATCACTGTGCTGAGTGATGTAGGAATGGTGTTAGGTTTCAAAGCCAAGGGCCAAAAAAGAACTCTTAAGATGTCTTTGGTGTAAAAAAATGGTTTTATTAAATGGTATTTATTAAAAAATATACGGGGAGAGGGGCGCCTGGGTGGCTCAGTCTGTTAAGCGACTGCCTTCGGCTTGGGTCATGATCCTGGAGTCGCGGGATCGAGTCCTGCATCGGGCTCCCTGCTCGGCAGGGAATCTGCTTCTCCCTCTGACCCTCCCCCTTCTCATGCTCTCTCTCTTACTCTCTCTCTCTAATAAATAAATAAATAAATAAATAATCTTAAAAAAATAAAAAAGGTACGGGGAGAGGACCTGTGGGCAGAAAGACTGCACTGATGTCAGGAAGAGTGGCCCATTATATACTATCAAGTTGGTGGGGGTGTGGGGTGTGGATAGGGATAGCATAAGCCTCCCAGGTATTTTGACAAGATGTCCAGGATCCTGAGGGGGCTAGCTGTTGTTAGGAAAAGGTCATTTATTACTCTTTAGTAAAAACTCAGTCATGAGACTTTTCAGATGTGTATTGGTGGCTCATATGCTTGGAGGATGATTGCCAACCTGTATCTTGTGGGGGTAGAGATAAAGGAAGTTTCCAAGGGAATTTTTATATGTTATAGTAGATATACAGGAACCTGGGGGGCGGACTGACTGTCTTTTGCCCTTAGCAAAGTATTAACATTGAAGCTGCTGAGTTCCTAGAGGAATGCCACTCTGCCTGTTTCAAGGACTTGTCAATGGGCTACAGGTAGTAAGGAAATTTAATAGTTTTATTTTTTTCTGCCTTTGTTCCCATATTACTGAGCGCTGGGAAAACAGAGGTGACCAGAGGCCATCTGAAATGGTGGTTCTCAGTAGGGCAGAGACGAAGATTTTGCCCCTAGGAGACATCTGGCAATGTGCAGAGACATTTTTGGGTGTCACAGCTGTGGTGTTAGGGGATTGCCACTAGTATCAGTAGGTAGAGGCCAAAGATGCTTCTCAACATACTACCACGCACGGGGTAACCCTCATGCAGCGTTTGCTCAGGCTGCTGTAACAAAGCACCATGGACTGGTGAAAAAAAAAAAAATTTTTTTTTTCCCCTCCCAGTTCTTGGAGGGCGGCAGTCCAAGATAAAGTCAAAAGGGCTGGTTTCTTGTGAGATCTCTCTCCATGGCTTGCAGATAGCCATCTTCTTATTGTGTCCTTCGATGATCTTTCCTCTTTGTTTGTACATGTTTGTATCATAATCTCCTCTTAAAAGGACAGCAATCATACTGGATCAGGGCCCAGTAATACAATTTCACTCTACTGTAATTATCACTTTAAAAACCCTGTTTCCAAGTGCATTCACATTCTGAGGTGCTGGGATTTACAACTTCAGTATATGAGTGGCAGGGTCAGGGAACACAACTTAGCCCATAGCACAACTCCCCCCCCTCCCCCCAATTAAGAATTATCTGGTCCATTAAAATTGTCAGTGGTGACAAGATTGAGAAACTCCTGTGTAGAGGAGCTCTCAAATCTCCTTGAAAAATAATGCCTAAAGGGCATTTACTGAGCTCTATATATTAGCATTTAGAATACACTTAATACTCATATATTGAAAGAAAGGGATTTTTATATCCATTTGAAAATGAGGAACGTAGGGTAAGTGTCAAATTCAGGATTGAAGCCAATAAGCTTTTGATTCCAAAGTTCATATTTTAGTGAAAAAATGATCCTCATCACTGGTTATTCTTTTTACCTCCTAACTCCCCTTAAGGGTAGTTAGGGAGAGTATAACATCTCCTGTGGCTATGTGATCCCACAATGGCAGCGAAGCTTATGGTTTGGGGAGGGTGCAGGTAAGCTGCTGTGTCATCCAGAAAAGGACCTCCAGGTTGATCTGATCTGTCAGGCCATGCCTTCATCTTCTAATCCCTTCTCTCTTCTTTCAACCTCTCATTGAGAGTCACTGGTCTCATTGAAAAAGTAATTCATACACATGACAGCATGAACAGTGTAGTGACGACAGTGTATATTTAAGAACTAACTCATGTGGTTGTAGAGCTTTAGAGCAGGTCTCCTTAAAATGTGCCCCTTTGCGCCTGGGTGGCTCAGTGGGTTAAAGCCTCTGCTTTCGGCTCAGGTCATGATCCCAGGATCCTGGGATCGAGCCCCATATCGAGCTCTCTGCTCCTCAGAGAGCCTGCTTCTTCCTCTCTCTCTCTGCCTGCCTCTCTTGCCTACTTGTAATCTCTGTCTGTCAAATAAATAAATAAAATCTTAAAAAAAAAAAATGTGCCCCTTTGCCATGTGGTAATTGAGCTAAAGCAATTGAGACCCTGTAGGCCCAAGAGAAACTTTTTGCCAATTCCCTTAACTACCCAGAAGAATTTAAACTGGGGGTCTTTCGCAGATTTAGAATTAATACCAGAGATAAAATTTTATCTGTGTAACCTTTCTCAGATAAACATCTAATTACATCTAAAGCATCTGATCTTTTTCTCATTTCCCTGTGAATTGCCTTCCTCCTCTCTGGAACCCCAGGCCTCTCTCCCATTCCTTTCTGTCTTTGAACCTCTCAATGTATGTGGGATTCCCATACATACAAAATTAAATTTAATTTTCTCTTGCTAATCTGTTTCATGTCAACTTGTTATACCAGCGGGAAGAATCTGTGAAGGCTAAAGAAAAAATTTTCCTCCCCAGCATGGTAAAGATTCTTGTCAACAGGAGTAAAAAAAAAAGAGAAGCTTTTGGAATTTTTTTTTTTTTCCTGGTGGCCCTCAGCCCTATAGAATGAGAAGAAAGCAGTTCTCTAGATTATCTTACTAATCATTGCTGTGGTTGAAGTAAAAATTTGACTCTTTTGAGTTTTCTTAGAACTTGGGAAAAGGCAGAAACAGTGGATTACAAAATTCTTAGCATCTGCTAAAAAAAAAATTCTTCAAGTGAGACACACCTTTTCCTATTATGTGTTTCTTTTTATTATAAAAGTAACTAATTATGAACATTAGAGGGGGAAAAACCATCACAACCATTGAATTCATGACCATTCTTTTAACTTTCTTTGGTTTTAGTTTTGGGGTATATCAGATGTCCTTAGCTATAGCCGATTGAGGTAAGAAATAGGTCATACCAGCACTGACATCTCTGTTACTGGCTTCACATCCCCATCTACCCTAGGCCTTTTGGGGACATTTCCCCAGCCCTTCCCCATATGTCCAGGTATCCCTGGCCTCAGGCTACTGAAAATATAGGAACAGATCCATGCCTCAGTATGTTGCTGCTCTCCTGCCACATTCCTGCTGGGCATCTGTCGCCCTTGCCAGTGCTCTCTCAAACTGCTGGTCCTGCTAAAGAATCCTGACTTGCCATGTCCTGACTTGCCGTGTACCAAGTCATCCCTCTGCCCGCTTCCTGTTGATTTCACTGATTCTTGGCCTTGCTGTGTTCTAAGTAGAAGCAATGAAAATGTGTTCCCCTAGTTTGGTAGTGTACTGTCCCCTGGAACCGTTGTATCCTTCATAAACATTTTGCTGCTTCTCCCTTTTTCTTTCTCCCTTTCCCCTTTACCTTCTCTTCTTTCCCTCCCTTGCCTTTCCGTTGCTGTCATGACTAAATGTCAGGTAGTATAGTTCAGAACACACACCCTCTACACACCCCCTGCCCTAATGGGACTGATAGACCAAATGGGCAGATGGACATTAACTAAATAATTACACAGATTATCATTCTGATAAGTGAAATAAAGCAGAGGTACATGACCCTATGAAAATACATAATAAAGGGATTTTGTTTTCCCCATAAGCTCTATAAGGAGCTTAAAAATCAGTCCAAGGGGTTAATCACCATAGTCCCGCTTTATCCTCTGTGTCCTCATCCCCAGAAACTGTGTGTATCTTGTGACTTTTTTGGTCCAGAATACAAAATATTAAAATACTCATTGAGGGGCGCCTGAGTGGCTCAGTGGGTTAAGCCTCAGCCTTTGGCTCGGGTCATGATTCCAGGGTCCTGGGATCAAGCCCCACATCAGGCTCTCTGCCCCGCGGGGAGCCTGCTTCCTTCTCTCTGCCTGCCTCTCTGCCTACTTGTAAGCTCTGTCTGTCAAATAAATAAATAAAATCTTTTAAGATAAAATACTCATTGAAGTAAACGTATGCAAATAGGTGCCTGTGTGTCTGCTAACTTCACAACTATGTCAGACAAGCTGGACAAGTCAGAATTACATATGACCCAGCCAGGAGTGACTCCATGCTGCATACACACACAGTACTTTTATCACTTTGCCACAGAACACTTTCACAGTCCATTATCAATACTCTTTAGTATTGTGACATGAACCCATCTGGATCATGTGCCACATTTAGTCTTTTCCTGGATGTTGAATTTACTGCCAGTTTTTCCAAGTTATGAATAATAATACAATTACTTCATTCAGTTAGATTCCCAGAAATGTAATTGTCGAAACATTAGCTTTTAACAAAATATATGGGCAGGTTTTTTTTTCAAAAGAGAGGACATTAGGATATTAAGTTCTAAAGGAAATTTGGTCTGTGCTTTAAAATAATGGTCATTAAGAAATATATTGGAGCTCTTTGTGGGAATTTCACAACAAGTGCAAAATCTTACATATGGCTGCTACTTTTGTTTAGCTATCAAACCTGATAGGTCCACTATTGACAGGGACTAACAACAGACAGTTCTGCAGGGTATCAGCAAACAAAAGGCCAAAATACTTTGGGCATTCTAATAATGTATTTAGGCTCTCCGAGGGTGATGGCTAGGGAACCTTTTTATAGCATTCCATAGCCAAGCTGAATACATTTTCTGGCAAGACTCTAGAGCTCTCATTTTTCTAGTGCTGTTCAGAGAAGAGTCCAGCTGCTTTGGGTGCCAGATGAACAGGTGAGGAAGTTGGCATACTCTTATGAATGTCTTTATTTGAATGGAGGGCCAGGTGGGCTCAGGTGTACCAGCAGGCAGAGGACATTTTTGGTCCCAGTATTACACCTTTGAAACTCTTATAAGTTTCATAAGTGAAACCCCAGACTTCACATGGCATTGTTTATTACTTCATTTTGGTTGCATAAGAACCATATCACAATCTTGAAGGAATTATATATATATATACATATGTATATGTATGTGTGTGTGTATATATATATATATATATATATATATATATATATATATATATATATCTTAAAGTCCTACTCTGCTTAGGGCTGGGACTTTTCTTGCAAAGTAAAAGAATATAGTGATAAATTTGGGGATAGTTTTGTTTAAACCTGTGAGTTCCTCATGCAAGATAATAGATTGAGAGACCCGGGCTGTACTCTTAAATTTTGATAGGCTAAGGGCACTTGCTAAAGGATGTTCTTTAGTAAGATGGGACTAGAACCCCGAGGAGAGGAGTGAGATACGAAAGGCAGTTCTGAGCAAAGAAATTGGTAAACACATTGGCAAATCTAAACAAAGACAAACCAAAAGAAAAAGAAAAATGTGGTATGGTCCAAACAGGGTGGAAAGACAGTATTACACAGTACCATGGCCTGTGGGAAAGGAAAGCCAGAAATTGAAGATATTCTGAGGCCCTTGGTATTGTTTGGGAGGCATTGACCTATTTTACATTTTAAGTCAACGATCTCTTAAATTTTCAGGGCTAATTATTTATGAATGGAAACAAGGTACTATTTTTCAAGTCAGACAGTGGGATTAAGGGAAACTTGATCAAACCACTGCTAGACAGAAAGGAAAGTTAAACAACTACAGAAACGTGGTGAAAACATGAAACAAAGATGGTCTGATAAGCCCAAATACATGATAATCACTGTATATAAATGACTGGAGTTAGTAATAGCTCATGTTTATCACATTGTGTGTAGTGCTTGCCAGCCACTGTTCTAAGGGCTTTGTCGGTGTTAACTCAGTCATTACAACAAAACTTTATAGAGAGGGAGACTGAGACAGAAGTCAAGACGTGTTCCAAGAATACACATGTAGTATGTGTGGCAGAGATGATACTGGATCTTCAATTCCTCCAATATATTTCAGATAAGCCCATATTTCTCAGAGGAATGACTTGCCATGACTTACACCACCCTGGCTGACCGGAGCCCTGTCCACTCTCCTCCCCTCCTACAAGTGCCTTTCTGTGCCAGGCTTGGCTTTCTTTTCTTCATCCTAAATACTGTCCAAAGTTATTTATTTGCCTCCCTGCTTATCATTTGTTTTCTCCTACCAGCACGTGAGCTCTGGGAAGAGGGGCTGTCATGTTTCCTGCTGTGTCTGCTGTGCCTAAGAGAGTGTCTGGTACATAACATGTGTTTGAAACTGTTCGTCAACAAAAAATGAAAAGCTGTTTGTGGTCTGTCTTCCCCGGCCTGACCATGAGGCCCCCGAGGCCGGGGCTGTATCTGTGTGGTGCTCACCCCTGGACCCCCGGTGTTCAAGCAGCCTGGGAGGCCGGCGGGTTAGCACTGAAGAGGCACTGGGTGAGTCCTTGCTGAAGAGCAGAGAGATGCGGTTAGCGGGCTCAGGGGCCATTGCAGCCATTCCTCCTTCCCTCAGCTCCTGTCCTTTCTACCTGCTCTACGTCTGTCCCAGAAATGCTTGATTCAACAGGATGGAAATCACACCAACGATATCGTGTATGTGAACTGCTTGTCACTTACTCCAAATCATCATGACACTCAGTAGCAACTCTGTGTATCTTTCCTTAGGTGTACAGTAGTCTTACCGTCGGCTTATTTGATGACAACGCTAAATGTGTTTCTGACTTTAAGAAGTTTGCTAGTCCTCTAGGGTGGACATAGTCTCTGCACTAAAAAATGTTACAGGAAACATCGTTGAGGACCTCAGTCATGCAATGTATTTCCTTTCCTTTCCTTTTTCTTTTTATTATTTTCTATTTTTATGTAGTGCTTATCTAGAGTCTTACTTCTTTGGGCCCAAACTTAATTTTGCTTTGAATCTTTGCATTGACCTGCATGTTGGACACAGATCCTCGCTTAAAATGGATAAGAACCCCTAATGCTAAAAGCTATTACTCTGTCTTCCTAGGTGCCTTCAAGGATTTTGTTAATTGCTTTCCTGTTGGCTTTTTTTTAAATTTCTTTTCAGCGTAACAGAATTCATAGTTTTACACCACACCCAGTGCTCCATGCAATGCGTGCCCTCCACAATACCCACCGCCAGGCTCATGGTCCCAGGGTCTCTGTTCTGTGTCATATTGAAATGTGCAGCACAGGAGCACCTGGCTGGCTCAGTCCAAGGAGCATGTGAGTTTTGATCTCAGGGTTGTGAGTTCAAGCCCCATGTTGGGTGTAGAGATTACAAAAAACAAACAAACAAAAAACCCAAAAAACAAAACAGTGGCGCCTGGGTGGCTTAGTGGGTTAAGCCTCTGCCTTCAGCTCAGGTCATGATCTCAGGGTCCTGGGATCGAGCCCCACATCGGGCTCTCTGCTCAGCAAGGAGCCTGCTTCCCCCCTCTCTCTCTGCCTACTTGTGATCCCTCTCTGTCAAATAAATAAATAAAATCTTAAAACACAAAACATAAATAAACTTGAAGTGTTCAGCACTGTCATGCTTTTTCTCTGGAGGTTTTATGACAAGAAGAGCAGAAATTTTGTTCTGGAGACAAAGCTCTGCTCTTGGGAGCATATGATCCGCTGTCATCAGGGAACAGATGAAGGGGCATCTGAAGGATTATTGTGGTTGTGATCATAAAAAAGGCCCGAGATTATTTTAGGTTTTTTATTCAAGAGATCATAAGACTGGAATTTGAAATCAACTTCATTGTCGTTGAAATGAAGGTACTCAGTGGAAAGAGAAAGAGTGTTTCTCTCCAGGTAACACAGCAGACATACACAGTCAAAGAAAGAACTGAAATTCCACTTGGACAGATGAAGGATTGGGTACCAACGCACTGTTAAAACCACTCATAGTGGGGTGCCTTGGTGGCTCAGTGGGTTAAGCCTCTGCCTTGGGCTTGGGTCATGATCTCAGGGTCCTGGGATTGAGCCCCGCATCAGGGTCTCTGCTTGCAAGAAGCCTGCTTCCCCCCCACCTCTCTCTGCCTGCCTCTCTATCTACTTGTAATCTCTGTCAAATAAATAAAATCTTAAAATTGGACCATTTTAGCTCATAGCTCACTGTAGGATCTCGAGTAAGTCCTCTAACTTGTTCATTTGTGTTATCAGTCTTTGGGGACACCAATTCCTGTCTTTACCATTTTCTGGAGAAAAGGCCAGGTGGGTAGTATAGCTATTTTTTTTTAATTTTATTTTTTAATTTATTTTTTATTTTTTAATAAACATATAATGTATTTTTATCCCCAGGGGTACAGGTCTGTGAATCGCCAGGTTTACACACTTCACAGCACTCACCATAGTGCATACCCTCCCCAATGTCCATAACCCCACCACCTTCTCCCGACCCCCCTTCCCCCAGCAACCCTCGGTTTGTTTTGTGAGATTAAGAGTCACTTATGGTTTGTCTCCTTCCTGATCCCATCTTGTTTCATTTACTCTTTTCCTACCCTCCAAATCCCCCAAATTGCATCTCCACTTCCTCATATCAGGGAGATCATATGATAGTTGTCTTTCTCTGATTAACTTATTTCGCTCAGCATGATACCCTCTAGTTCCATCCACATCGTCACAAATGGCAAGATTTCATTTCTTTTGATGGCTGCATAGTATTCCATTGTGTATATATACCACATCTTCTTTATCCATTCATCTGTTGATGGACATCTAGGTTCTTTCCACAGTTTGGCTATTGTAGACATTGCTGCTATAAACATTCGGGTGCACGTGCCCCTTCGGATCACTACGTTTGTATCTTTTTTTTTTTTTTTTTATAAAAGATTTTATTTATTTATTTGAGAGAGAGGCAGTGAGAGAGCATGAGCGAGGAGAAGGTCAGAGGGAGAAGCAGACTCCCCGTGGAGCTGGGAGCCTGATGCGGGACTCGATCCCGGGTCTCCGGGATCATGACCTGAGCCGAAGGCAGTCGTCCAACCAACTGAGCCACCCAGGCGTCCACTACGTTTGTATCTTTAGGGTAAATACCCAGTAGTGCAATTGCTGGGTCATAGGGTAGTTCTATTTTCAACTTTTTGAGGAACCTCCACGCTGTTTTCCACAGCGGTTGCACCAGCTTGCATTCCCACCAACAGTGTAGGAGGGTTCCCCTTTCTCTGCATCCTCGCCAGCATCTGTCATTTCCTGACTTGTTAATTTTAGCCATTCTGACTGGTGTGAGGTGATATCTCATTGTGGTTTTAATTTGTATTTCCCTGATGCCGAGTGATGTGGAGCACTTTTTCATGTATCTGTTGGCCAACTGGATATCTTCTTTGCAGAAATGTCTGTTCATGTCCTCTGCCCATTTCTTGATTCGATTATTTGTCCTTTGGGTGTTGAGTTTGATAAGTTCTTTATAGATTTTGGACACTAGCCCTTTATCTGATATGTCGTTTGCAAATATCTTCTCCCATTCTGTCAGTTGTCTTTTGGTTTTGTTAACTGTTTCCTTTGCCATGCAAAAGCTTTTGATCTTGATGAAATCCCAATAGTTCATTTTTGCCCTTGCTTCCCTTGCCTTTGGTGATGTTCCTAGGAAGAAGTTGCTGCGGCTGAGGTCGAAGAGGTTGCTGCCTGTGTTCTCCTCAAGGATTTTGATGGATTCCTTTCTCACATTGAGGTCTTTCATCCATTTTGAGTCTATTCTCGTGTGTGGTGTAAGGAAATGGTCCAATTTCATTTTTCTGCATGTGGCTGTCCAATTTTCCCAACACCATTTATTGAAGAGGCTGTCTTTTTTCCATTAGACATTTTTTCCTGCTTTGTCAAAGATTAGTTGACCATAGAGTTGAGGGTCTATTTCTGGGCTCTCTATTCTGTTCCATTGATCTATGTGTCTGTTTTTGTGCCAGTACCATACTGTCTTGATGATGACAGCTTTGTAATAGAGCTTGAAATCCGGAATTGTGATGCCGCCAACTTTGGCTTTCTTTTTCAATATTCCTTTGGCTATTCGAGGTCTTTTCTGGTTCCATATAAATTTTAGGATTTTTGTTCCATTTCTTTGAAAAAAATGGGTGGGATTTTGATAGGGATTGCATTAAATGTGTAGATTGCTTTAGGTAGCATAGACATTTTCACAATATTTGTTCTTCCAATCCAGGAGCATGGAAC
>PISX010008413.1:0-27982 GCA_004024625.1 Mellivora capensis
TCCTTTTGGTGTGGGGTTAGGTTGTGTATTTGAGACCTTTCTTGTTTCTTGAGAAAGGCTTGTTTTGCTATATACTTTCTTCTCAGGACCTCCTTTCCTGTGTCCCAAAGATTTTGAACAGTTGTTTTTTCATTTTCATTTGTTTCCATGAATGTTTTTAATTCTTCTTTAATTTCTTGGTTGACCCATTCATTCTTTAATAGGATGCTCTTTAGCCTCCCTGTATTTGAGTTCTTTCCAACTTTCCTCTTGTGATTGAGTTCTAGTTTCAGAGCATTATGGTCTGACAATACGCAGGGAAAGATCTCAGTCTTTTGGTACCAGCTGAGACGTGATTTGTGACCCAGGATGTGATCTATTCTGGAGAATGTTCCATGTACACCAGAGAAGAATGTGTATTCTGTTCCTTTGGGATAGAATGTTCTGAATATATCTGTGATGTCCATCTGGTCCAGTGTGTCATTTAAAGCCTTTATTTCCTTGTTGACCTTTTGCTTGGATGATCTGTCCATTTCAGTGAGGAAGGCGTTAAAGTCCCCTACTATCAATGTATTATTGTGGATGTGCTTCTTTGATTTTGTTATTAATTGGTTTATATAATTGGCTGTTCCCATTGTTAGAACTTCTTATTGGACAGACCCTTTAAGTATGATTTAGTGTCCTTCCTCATCTCTTATTATAGTCTTTGGCTTAAAATCTAATTGGTCTGATATAAGGATTGCCACCTCAGCTTTCTTTTGATGTCTATTAGCATGGTAAATTATTTTTCCCCCTCTCACTTTAAATCTGGAGGTGTCTTTGGGTCTAAAATGAGTTTCTGTTCTGATACCCTGTGTGTTTTGGGGGGGACACTGAACCCATTTACATTCAGGGTAACTATTGAAGGATATGAATTTAGTGCCATTGTGTGTCTCTAAGTGTTACTGTATATTGTCTCTGTCCCTTTCTGGTCTATTACTTTTAGGCTCTCTCTTTTGCTTAGAGGACCCCTTTCAATATTTCCTGTAGGGCTGGTTTGGTGTTTGCAAAAAAATATTTTTTATGTTTTTGTTTGTCCTGGAAGATTTTTCTCTCTTTTTCTATTTTCAATGACAGCCTAGGTGGATATAGCATTCTTGGCTGCATATTTTTCTCGTTCAGTGCTCTGAATATATCATGCCAGTCCTTTCTGGCCTGACAGGTCTCTGTGGATAGGTCCACTGCCAATCTAATATTTCTACTGTTGTATGTTAAATACCTCTTGTCCTGAGCTACTTTCAGGATTTTATCTTTGTCACTAAGACTTGTAAGCTTTACTATTAGATGATGGGGGTGTATGGAGCTATTTATATTTATTTTGAGGGGGTTCTCCATGCCTCCTGGATTTTGATGATTGTTACCTTTGCCATATGCGGGAAATTCTCTACTATAATTTGCTCCAATATACCTTCTGCCCCTCTCTCTTTCTTTTTCTTCTGGGCTCCCAATTAGTCTAATATTGTTTTGTCTTATATACTTATCTTACATACTTACCTTATATACTTATCTCTCGAATCCTCTCCTCATGGTCCAGTAGTTGTTTGTCTCTCTTCTTGTCTTGCTCAGCTTCTTTATGCTCCATCTTTTGGTCTTCTATATCATTAATTGTCTCTTTTGCCTCCGTTATCCTAGCTGTAAGAGCCTCCATTTTTATAAGTGGTGTTTTGTAGTTTATTTTAGTAGTTATTTAGTTTATTTCCTCTATGATTATAGCTTACTTATATAGCTTATTTTCTCTAACAAAAATCAGACACCACAGGGGCGCCTGGGTGGCTCAGTGGGTTAATGCCTCTACCTTTGGCTCAGGTCATGATCCCAGGGTTCTGGGATCAAACCCCACATCTGGCTCTCTGTTCACCAGGGAACCTGTTTCCTCCTCTCTCTCTCTCTCTCTGCCTGCCTCTCTGCCTACTTGTGATCTCTGTCTGTCATATAATTAAATAAAAATCTTTAATTAAAAATCAGACATCACAGTGCAAAAAATGCTTTTTGTAACAGAGATGCATGAGCATCTAGAAGTTGAAGTTTAGATGCCCAAATATGGAATTTTATCATGGTCTGTTATCTTAGCAGAAAATGGGAATGACAATTTGAAAATGGCAATAATTCCATGAAATTTGAATGAGGTGATCCAGAAAATTTGGTATGCTATAGTACTCATAACCAGACAAAAAAATGAAAGATATTAGAGAAGATATTCATATTGAAGGAACAAACATCATTTAGTATATCTAAAAGGTACTTTGAGCTGTACTAATTAATTTCTGTTGCACTATATAAATGAGCTTTCATAATAACATCATGAGGCAGGTATTATCATAAATGGAACCAAGAATTTAGAAAAAAGAGAAATTCAATAACTTTTGAGGACTAAATTTTAAAACTACTTTATAGATTTTGGATACTAACCCTTTATCTAATATGTCATTTGCAAATATCTTCTTCCATATTATCACTTGTCTTAGGTTTTTTCAACTTTTTCCTTTGCTGGGCAAAAGCTTTTTATCTTGATGAAGTCCCAAGAGTTCATTTTTCATTTTTGCTTTTTTCCCCCTTGCTTTTGGAGGTGTGTCTAGCCAGAAGTTGTTGTAGTTGAGCTCAAAGAGGTTGCTGCCTGTGTTCTCTAGGATTTTACCATTAAATCCTGTCTCACATTTAGAAATCTTTAATCCATTTTGAGTCTATTTTTGTGTATGATTTAAGAGAATGGTCCAGTTTCATTCTTCTGCATGTGGCTGTCTAATTTTCCCAGCAGCATTTATTGAAGAGACTGTCTTTGTTCCATTGGATATTCTTTCCTGCTTTGTTTAAGATTAGTTGACCATAGGGCTGAGTGCGGGTCCATTTCTGGGCTCTCAAGTCTGTTCCATTGACCTATGTGTCCGTTTTTGTGCCCGTACCATGCTGTCTTAATGACTACAGCTTTGTAATAGAGCTTGAAGTTTGGAATTGTGATGTCACCAGTTTTGTGTGTGTGTTGTTGTTGTTATTTTTAACATTCCTTTGGCTATTTGGGTCTTTTCTTGTTCCGTATAAATTTTAGGTTTATTTGTTCCAGCTCTGTGAAAAAAGTTGATGGTATTTTGATAGGGATTGCACTGAATGTGTAGCTTGTTCTAGATAACACAGACATTTTAACAATATTTGTTCTTTCAACCCATGGACATGGAATGTTTTTCCCTTTCTTGTGTCTTCCTCAGTTTCTTTCATGAGTGTTCTATTGTTTTCAGAGTTCATATCCTTGCCTCTTTGGTGAGGTTTATTCTTGGGTATCTTATGGTTTTGGAGGCAATTGTAAATGAGATTACTTCATTAATTTCTCTTTATTCTGTCTCATTGTTAGTGTATGGAAATACAACCGATTTCTGTGCATTGATTGTATATCTTGCCACTTTACTGAATTTCTGCATGAGTTCTAGCAATTTTGGGATGGAGTCTTTTGGGTTTTCTGCATAAAGTATCATGTCATCTACACAGAGTGAGAGTTTGACTTCTTTTTTGCTGGTTCAGACATCTTTTCTATTTATTGTCGATTGCTGAGGATAGGACTTCTAGAACTATGTTGAACAGCAGTGGTGAGAATGGACATCTATGCTGTGTTTCTGACCTTAGGAAAAAGCCCTCAGTTTTTCCCCACTAAGGATGATATGGGCTGTAGGCTTTTCATAGTTGGCTTTTATGATATTGGGGTATGTTCCCTCTCTCCCTACCCTGTGCGTTTTAATCAAGAAAGGGTGTTGTAAAAAAAAAAAAAAGAAAGAAAGAAAAAAAGAAAGAAAAGAAAGGATGTTGTATTTTGTCAAATCCTTTCTCTGCATCTATTGAGAGGATCATATGGTTCTTGTCCTTTATTTATGTAGTGTATCACTTTGATTTGTGAATCAAATGTGTTCTCAGGAATAAATAAATAAATTTGGAATAAATAAATAAATAAATAATAAATAAAAAATTTGTGCTCAGGAATAAATAAATTTGGAATAAATAAATAAATAATAAAATAAACAAATAAATTAATAATAATAAATAAATATAAATAAATAAATAAATAAATAAGAATTTGTGCTCAGGAATAAATCCCACTTGGTCCTGGTGAATAATCCTTTTAATATACTGGTGGATCCTATTGGCCTGTATTTTGGTGAGAATTTTTCCATCCATGTTCATCAGGGATATTGGTCTCTAATTTTACTTTGTGGTGGTGTCTTTTTCTGGTTTGGGACCAATGTAATGCTGGCTTCATAAGATGAGTTTGGAAGTTTTCTTTTCATTTCTATTTTTTTGAAACAGCTTCAGAGAAATAGGTATTAGTTCTTTTTTAAATGTTTGGTAGAATTCTCCTGGAATTCTGGGAAGCCAGCCAGCCCTGGGCTCTTGTTTTTTGGGAGATTTTTGATTACTATTTCAATTTCCTTGCTGATTATGGGTATTTTCAGGTTTTCTATTTCTTCCTGGCTCAGTTTTGGTAGTTTATACATCTCTAGGGCTGCATCCATTTCTTCTAAATTGCCTAATTTGTTTGCATATAGTTGCTCGGATAAAGGGTTGATATCAAAATCTATAAAGAACTTATCAAACTCAACACCCAAAAATCAATCCAATCAAGAAATGGGCAGAAGACATGAACACACATTTCTGCAAAGAAAACATAGAAATGGCCAACAGACACATGAAAAAATGCTCCACATCACTTGGCATTAGGGAAATACAAATCGAAACCACAATGAGATACAACCTCATACCAGTCAGGATTGCTAAAATTAAAAACTCGGGAAAAACAAATGTAGGTTAGGGTGAGGAGAAAAGGAACCCTCCTACACTGTTGGTGGGAATGCAAGCTGGTGAAGTCACTCTGGAAATCAATGTGGAGGTTCCTCAAAAGTTGAAAATAGAGCTACCCTATAACCCAGCAATTGCACGACTCAGTATTTACCCCAAAGATAGAAATGTAGTGATCCGAAGTAGCACCTGCACCCAAATGTTTATAGCAGCAATGTCCACAATAGCCAAACTATGGCAAAATCCCAGGTGTCCATCAACAGATGAATGGATAAGGATTAGTGTGCATACACACACACACACACACACACACACACTGGAATATTGTGCAGGCATTAAAAAAGAATGAAATCTTGCCATTTACAATGATGTGTATGGAAGTAGAGGGTGCTATGCTAAGCAAAATAAGTTAATCAGAGAAAGACAATTATCATATGATCTCACTGATATATAGAATTTAAGAAACAAAGCAGAGGATCATAGGGGTAGAGATGGAAAAAATAAAAGATTAAATCAGAGAGGGAGGAAAAACCATGGGAGACTCTTTATCTTAGGAAACAAACTGAGTGTTGCTGGAGGGGAGGGGAGTGGAGGGATGAGGTAACTGGGTGATGGACTTTAAGGAGGGCATGTGATATAATGAACACTGGGTATTATGTAAGACTGATGAGTCACAGGCCTATACCTCTGAAACCAATAATACATTATATGTTAATTGAATTTAAATAAAAAGTGTTTAAAAAACAAAATTACTTTAGAGTAAAATATGCAGAACCATGTAAAAAAGAAGAAATGGATTGAAGATAGAACTAAAACTTGAATAAATGACTTATCCCAGCTAAACAATCAAGTGTAAAGAGGATGGGAAGCCATTAAATTTGGAAACTGAAGATTCTTATGGCACATCAGACTTCATTATTCCTGAGAGAGGATAACCTAAAACCTTAGCCATACCTCTGCCCTACTGATGAAGCCATCCTTAGTTTGTGACCAGTGTATCTGCAACCTTCCTGTCCTAATGATAAAGCAATCAGTATTTTGATATGGATATATCAGGTCATCTTATAGTTATGCCATTAAATTTTCATATCATTCAGTTCTCCTTATTTCAATCTTGAGCTCCTTAGCCAATTTTCTTTTTAAATCTTGAACATCAGGGAGAAAATGTGCAGCAGGTATTCCTGCCCTTGCAACAGTTTTTCTCATTAGGAATAAATACACTAACATTCCTTATTTACAAAATACATGGGATTTGGTTAACTATCACTCAGAGAGATGGATTCACTATCCCTATATCAAAAAAAATCAGGCTACTGAGTCGCATACACCAAATCTTGCACTGTTGTGTATTGCCTGGCTTCTTCCTGGGTGAGCACATTGTCTTATGATACGAGTACTTAGATGCAAGCATGAATTGTCCTGTGTTGCACTTCTAGTATAGCCATAATTATTTCCATTTTACAAATGAGAAATGGAGGTTTATAGGGATATATTGCTTTTGAAATTCACATAGCAAATATAAGCAAAAGATCTGAAAGTTTCTCCAACAACACTATAACGATTTCTTCCAACTAGCTAGGAGTATCACAAATGTTTTGAGTAGAAGTCCTAAATTTCCTGGGACTCATTACTTGTACTAGTAATTAATAGTTCACTAAGCACTCATAATTAGTTAGAGGTATTACTCCTTTTCCACAACTCTTCATCAAAAGAAAATATTCTGTAAGTGATGACAGAATAATTAGTCTAATAATTAAATCAGGAAGGACCAAAAGTGGAAAGTATATAGTTCCTGCTACAATATTATTATTTTAAGTATAGTTGACACCCAGTGGTGTATTTATTCAAGAGTTACATAATAATTTTACAATTCTATACATTAAGCCATGATAACTATACGTACCATATGTCATCACACATTATTACAATATGATTGACTATATTGTCTATGCTTTATTTTTCATCTGTCCGATATACATACTTAATAAGTTTCTAACTCTTTATCCCCTTGGACAACCAATGTTGTCCATGCTCCCACTGTCTTCCCTTCTTGCAAACACCAGTTTGTTCTCCATATTTGAATCTGTTTCTGTTTGTTTCTTAGATTCCACATGCAAGTGAAATTGTATGGCATTTTTCTTTCTCTGTTTGACTATTTCACTTAGCATAATACCTTCTAGGTTCATCCATGTTGTTGCAAATGGGAAGATCTCCTTTTACTTATGGATGAGTAATATTACACTATGTATACATACACTGCTTTATTCATTCATTTATTGGTGAACACTTAGGTTGCTTCACATATTTGCTACTATAAATAATACTGTCTTATACATAGGGGTGCATATATCTTCTTGAGTTAATATTTTCAGTTTCTTTGGTTGAAATTCAGTAGCGGTATTATTACTGCATCATATGGTAGGTATTTCTATTTTAAATTTTTTGAGGAATGGCCATACTCATTTCCAGACTAGTTGTACCAATTTACATTCCCACCAACAGTGCATGAGGGTTTCCTTTACTGCACATTCTTGCCAATACCTGTTATTTCTGGTCTTTTTTTTTTTTTCTCAGCGTAAAAGAATTCATAGTTTTTGTACCACACCCAGTGCTCCATGCAATGAGTGCCCTCCATATATTTCTGGTCTTTTTGATACTAGCCATTCTGGCTAGTAAGAAGTGGTATCTCATTGTGATTTTAATTGAATTTCCATGATGATTAGTGATGCTAAAGATCTTTTCATATGTCCTTGGCCATTGCATGTTTTAGGAAAAATGTCTACTCAGCTCCTTAAGTCTTCTATCTATTTTTACATTGGATTGTTTCATTGATGTTGAGTTATATAAATTCTTTATATATTTTGGATAGCAGCCCCTTATTGGGTATAACATTTACAAATATCTTCTCCCATTCAGGCTGTCTTTTCTTTTGCTGTTTAATAGCTTTTGTGTGTGTGTGTGTGTGTGTGTGTGTGTGTGTGTATTTGTGTGTGTGTGTGTTTGTGTGTAGTCCCAATAGTTCATTTTGCTTCCCCACCCCCACCCCCGCTACCTTACCTGAGGAGATATATCTATAAATATATTTCCCAAAGACTCATGCCCATGTTTTCATCAAGAAATTTAAGTTTTGGGTTCCAGTTTTAGTCTTTAATTCACTTTGACTTCTTTTCCATTTTGAGTTTGTTTTTGTATATATTGAGAAAGTGGTCCAGTTATTCCAACACCATTTGTTGAAGCACCATCTTTTCCCTGTTGTATATTTTTGCTTCCTTTCCTGCAGATTAACTGATCATTGAAGTATGGGTTTGTTTTGGGGCTTTTTATCCTATTTTATTGATCTATATGTTTATTTTTTTTTACCAGTACCATACTATTTGGATTAGTATAGCTTTGTAGTATATATTGTAATCTGGGATTATGATACCTGAGTTTGTTGTTCTTTCTTGAGGGTTTTGTTTGTTTGTTTGTTTTTTGGCTATTTGGGCTCTTTTGTGATTACCTACGAATTTTAAGGTTTGTCTGGTTTCAAGAAAATGCAATTGGTATTTTGATAGGGTTTGCACTGAATCTGTAAATTGCTCTAGGTAGTATGGACATTTTAACTATTAATTTTTCCAATATATGAGCATGGCACATTTTTCCATTCATTTGTGTCCTCAATTTATTCCATTAATGTCTTTCATTTTTTAGAGTAGAGGTCTTTTACTTCCGTGGTTAAATTTATTCCTAGGTATTTTATTCTAATTGGCACAATAAATGGAATTGTTTCCACAATTTCTCTTTTTGCTACTTTGTTATTAGTGTATAGTAATGCAACAGATTTCTCTGTATTAATTTTGTATCTTTTTTACTGAATTTGTTTATAATAGGTTTTTTTAGTGGAGTGTTTAGAGTCTCTTATATTATGTCATCTGCAAATGGTGGTAGTTTTGCTACTTCTTTACCAATTTAGATGCATTTTAGTTGTTTTTATTAAATTGTGTGGCTAGGACTTCAGTACTGCTTCAAATAATAGTGATGAGTGGACATATTTGTTCATAATCTTATAGGAAAGCTCTCAATTTTTCCCCATTGAGTAAGATGTTAGGTGTGGAATTTTCATATATGACATTTACCATGTTGAAGTATATTATCCTTAAACCACTTTGTTGAGAATTTTTATCATAAACAGATGTTGAATTTTGTCAAATGCTTTTTCTGCATTTATTGAAATATGTGTTTCCCTTTCTCTTGTTAACATAGCATGTCATGTTGATTGATTTTCTGATATTGAAACATCTTTGTATCCCTATAATGAATCCCACTTGATTGTGCTGAATGATTCTTTTAATGTATTGTTAAAATCATTTTGCTGATTTTTAAAAGGATTTTTGAACTTACATTCATTAAGGATATTTGTCTACAGTTTTCTTTACAAGTTGTACATTTTCTGGTTTGGAATTAGGATAATGCTGGACTTGAAGAATAAATTTGAAGGTTTTCCTTCCTCTTCTGATTTTTGGGATGTTTTAGGAGAGTAGGTATTAAATCTTTTTAAAAGATATATTTGATAACATTCACCTATGAATCTATCTGGTCCTGGACTTTACTTTGTTGAGAGTTTCTTGGTTACTAATTCCATTTTATTGCCAGTAATCTGCTCAGATTTTCTATTTCTTATTTTATTTTGGAACATTGTATATTCAGGAATTTTATATTCTAACTTATCCAGTTTATTATTCTATAAATTTTCATATTTTATAATCCTTTTTATTTCTGTGGTATGGGTTATTAATTCTTTCATTTCTAGTCTTATTTATTTGGTCCTCTCTTTTTTTTTTTTTCTTATCAGTCTGGTTAAGGGTTTATCCATTTTGTTTATCTTTTCAGTTTTTTTAGTCTCTGTTTATTTCCACTGTTATCTTTTCTTTTAAAGATTTTATTTATTTATTTGACAGACAGAGATCACAAGTAGGCAGAGAGGCAGGCAGAGAGAGAGAGAGGGAGAAAGCAGGCTCCCTGCTGAGCAGAGAGCCTGATGTAGGACTCAATCCCATGACCTGAGCCAAAGGCAGAGGCTTTAACCCACTGAGCCACCCAGGTGTCCTCCACTGTGATCTTTATTATTTACCTCTTTCTACCTGATTTGGGCTTTCCTTACCATTCTTTTTCTAGTCTCTTTAGGTGTAAAATTAGATTGAGATTTTTTTCTTATTTCTTGAAGTAGGCCTGTAATGCTTTAAATTTCTCTCATAGAACTTCTTTAACTACATTTTCTTTGGGTTCACAGATAATTACAATTCTTACACCCTCATGTTGGATTGATCAATATCTTTATGTAATGCCCTCCTTGTAACTTGTTGCAACCTTTGTTGTCAAGTCTATCTTGTCTGATGTAATTATTGCTACACTGTTTGTTTTTTTTTTACTTATGTTTGAATGTCATGTTTTTCCATCCCTTCATTTTCTTTTTTTTTTTTAAGATTTTACTTATTTATTTGACAGACAGAGATCACAAGTAGGCAGAGAGGCAGGCAGAGAGAGAGAGGAGGAAGCAGGCTCCCTGCTGAGCAGAGAGCCCGACTCAGAGCTCCATCCCAGGACTCTGAGATCATGACCTGAGCCGAAGGCAGAGGCTTAACCCACTGAGCCACCCAGGCACCCCATCCCTTCATTTTTAATGTATAGATGTGTCTAGATCTGAAGTGAGTCTCTTGTAGGCAGCATATAGATGGGTACTGTTTTTATATCCATTCAGCATTTCTAGGTCTTTCAACTGGAGCGTTTAGACCATAGACATTTAATTATTGATTCATATATTCTTATAACCATATTGTTAATATTTTCTGGTTGTTTTTGTAGTTCTCCCCTGTTCCTTTTTTTTTTAATGTTATGCTTGGCTTCCTTTATCTTTAGTTCTCCAAGTTTTTATTAGACTACCAAAACTGAAACAGAAAGGAATAGAAAACTTGAACAAATTGATAACCAGCAAAGAAATTGAATCAGTGATAAAACATCTTCCAACAAAGTCCAGGGCCAGATGGCCTCACAGGGGGAATTCTATCAAACATTTAAAGTGGAGCTAATACCTATTCTTCTCAAAGTGTTCTAAAAGACAGAAATGGAAAAAAAACTTCCAGATTCGATCTGTGAGGCCAGAATTACCCTGATACCAAAACCAAAGACTGCACCAAGAAAGAGAACTACAGCCAATATCTCTGAGGAACATGGAAGCAAAAATTCTCAATAAAATACTAGCAGATCAAATTCAACAGTACATTAAAAGAATTATTCACCACATCAAGAGGGATTTGTTTCTGGGCTGCAGGGAGGTTCAATATTTGCAAATCAATTGATGTGATACACTACATTAATAAAAGAATGGATAAGATCCATATAATCCTTTCACTAGGTCCTTTAGTATGACAGCTATTTAAAGTGCTTATAAACATGGGCTCCTTGGAGCTTTCTGGGGTTACCTGACAGGAGGACTGGAGCTAAAGTGGGTATGAGCTAGAGTCATCCTGGGCTGTTCCATACAGTGGTTGTTCTAAAGGATGGTTGGAGATAAAAGGGGTACTGGCTGGGAGGTCTGAGGGTGCCCTCACAGAGAGAAGCCCTGGGAGACACTGGAGATAAATCAAGTGTGGCTGGAAGATCCTAGGGTGCCCTGGCAAGTCATCCAGAGGTGAAACTGTGCAGGCCCACAACATTCCAGGATGCTTTATGCCTGTGTCACCTTGGACACATGGCTGTAGCTATAGGGGAATGCTGGTTCCTTGATATTCTAGTTGATCTTTTATATTTATTTATTTATTTATTTAAACTTATTTATTTATTTGTCAGAGAGAGAGCACAAGCAGGGGGAGTGGCTGGCAGAGGAACCTGATGCGAGACTTGATTTCAGGATCTAAACCAAAGGCAGATGCTTAACCCTGAGCTACCCAGTGTCCCTCTAGTTGATCTTTTAAAATGTTGTTTTCTTTATTTCTTTTCTTTCTTTTTTTTTTTTTTTTTTTCCTATGGCCCAGAGCACCTGGCCCTGGCAGGGCTGAAGAAGCAGGTTAGGTCAGTTAGTTATTGCTCTCATGTGTGCTATCAAAGTGGATAGGAACATAAACTGTGGTGCTTCCAGCTCCTCTGACCCCAGAAAGGCATCCAGCAGGCCCCCCACTGTTTGGCAGAGGGCTAAATTTTATATTCTGGTTTCCCTTTCAAGTCAGAGTTTCTTTTTTCCCTATGACTTGAGGTGGATAAATCTATTCAGTCACACAGTACTATCCCTCCCCATTGTAGTTCAAAATGTTGGGGTGGGGATTCACAGTCATTACTGTGTTTCCATCTCTCCTACTGTCTATGTGGCACCTCTATCTTCATTGTGTAGAAGTTGTTTATTCAAACCTCGGTTATTATTCAGGAGTAACTGTTCTTGGAGACTTGGTATATTCAAGAAAGTTGTATGTTCAGAGTCTTCTATGTCACCATCTTGGGCCCTCTTTCTCAATTCCTTTATTTTTTCCTTTATTTCTAATTTTATTTAATTGAACCCTTTTTTAAATTCTTTTGGTGAGACTAACAAAAACTTTATCAGTTTTATTTTTCCAAAGAACAAGCTGTTGGTTTCATTTTTTTTTTTTACTCTTTTAATCTCTATTTCATTTATTTCTACTCTGCTCTTACTATATCTTTCCTTCTACTAACTTTAGGCTTTGTTTCTCCATTTTCTATTTCCTATAGGTAACATGTTAGATTATTAGAGATTTCTCATCTTTTCAGGTAGGCCCATTTTGCTAAAAATGTCTTTGATAAAACTGCTTTTGTTGTATTTCAAAGATTTTGAATAGTTGAATTTCTATTTTCATTTGTCTTTGTATTTTTGTATTTCCTCTTTGATTTCTTGGTTGACACATTGGCTTGTTGGTAACATGTTCTTTAGCCTCCATGTGTTTGTGTTTTTTCCAAAATTGTTCTTATAATTAATCTGTATTTTTATACCACTGTGCTCAGAAAAGTTGCTGGATTGATTACAGTCTTCTTAAACCTAAGAATTATTTGGTATACTAGCATATGAGGTATCCTAGGGAATATTGGCACCTGAAAAGAAGGTGTATTCTGTTTTTGGATGAAGTATTCTGTGCTTACTTATGAAGTAAATCCATTCTAATGGGTTATTCAAAGACCCTGTTTCCTTATCAATTTTTTGTTAGGGTGCTCTATCCACTCATATAAATGTGATGTAAGTTTACCCACTATTATCGCTTTACTGACAATTTCTCCATTTGTGTCTGTTAATATTTGCTTTATGTATTTCAGTGTTCATATATTGGGTACATAAATATTTAAAACTTACATCCTTTTGTTGAATTGATTTCTTTATCATTATGTAATGACCTCTCTTTGTTTTCAAATCTATTTTTTCTGATAAAAGTAATTACTTCCCCAGCTTTCTTTTTTAAAGTTTCATTTTCATGAAATATCTTTTTTTATCCCTTAACTTTCAGTCTGTATATGTCTATAGGTCTGAAGTGAGTCTTTTGTAGGCCGCATATAGATGTTCACTTTTTTTTTTAATCCATGTAGTCGTCCAATGTCTTTTGTCATTTGGTCCATTTACATTTAAAGTAATTATTAACAAGTATGTATTTATTACCATTTTGTATGTTATTTTCTGTGTTTTGTTTTTGCAGTTCCTTTCTTTTGCTCTCTTTCCTTGTGGTTTGATGCCTTCTTTACCGTTATGTTTAGATGACTTTCTCTTTTATTTTTTGTGTATCAACCACAAATCAAAAACCTATAGTAACCATTAGGTTCATGTATAACATCTTATGTATATAGCAGTCTATATTTAGGTGATGGTCACTTAAGTTCAAACACATTCTAAAAGTACCAAAATTACTCTCTCCTCCATATTTTTTGTGTAAACAAAATGTTCTATTTCATATCTCTTTATTTTATGTATCCTTGAAAATTATTGTAGATGTATTTGACTTTACTACTTTTGTGTTTTAATTTCCATACTGGCTTTATAGTGATTAATCTATCTTTCCTATATGTTTGTTTTTAACAGTGAAATTTTCTTTCATAATTTTCTTCTTTCTAGTTATGCCCTATTCTTTCTACTTAACACATTCCTTTTAGCTTTTTTTTTTTTTTAAGTCTTGCATAGTGGTGATGAACTCCTGTATCTTTCAATTCTGAATGATTACTTTGGCGCATAGATGATTCTTGGTTGTGGATATTCTTTTTCAGCACTTTGTATCTCTTTACATTGAAATATAATAAACATATAGATTTATATTCCAGGTGTACAACATATTGGTTCAACAATTCTATGTTACTCAGTGCTCACCATGGTAAGTTACCACCTGTGACCCAAGTTGTTAAAATATTGACTGTATTACTTACATTGTATTTTTCATCTCTGTGTCTTATAACTGGAAGTTTTACCTCTTACTTTTATTTCACCAGTCACCCCATTCACTTTTCCTCTGGCAACCACCAGTTTATTTGCTGTATTTTAGAATCTGGTTTTCTTTTTAGTGGCTGTACCAGCTTGCATTCCAATAGTGAAACAGGGCTCCATTTTCACATCCTCGCCAACATTTGTTCTTCCCTGTCTTGTTATTTTTAGCCATTCTGACTGATGAAAGGTGGTATCTTGTTGTGGTTTGATTTGTATTTCTCTGATACCAAGTGATGTGGAGCATTTTTTCATGTGTCTGTTGGCTATTTGTATGTCTTCTTTGGAGAAGAGTCTGTTCATGTCTTCTGCCCATTTCTTGATTGGATTATTTGGTTTTTGGATGTTGAGTTTAATAAATTCTTTATAGATCTTGGATACCAGCCCTTTATCTGTAATGTCATTTGCAAATATCTTCTCCCATTCCATAGGTTGCATTTTAGTTTTGTTGACCATTTCCTTGGCTGTGCAGAAGCTTTTTATCTTGATGAAGTCCCAGTAGTTCATTTTTGCTTTTGTTGCCCTTGCCTTTAGAGACCTATCTTGCAAGAAATTGATTTGTCCAAGGTCAAAGAGGTTGCTGTCTGTGTTTTCCCCTAGGACTTTAATGGATTCCTGTCTCATATTTACATCTTTCATCCATTTTGAGTTTATTTTTGTGTATGGTATAAGAGAATGATCCAGTTTCATTGTTCTGCATGTGGCTGTCCAATTTTCCCAGCACCATTTATTGAAGAGATTTTCCTCCCCATTGGATATTCTTCCCTGATTTGTTGAAGATTACTTGAGCATTGAGCTGAGGGTCAATTTCTGGACTCTCTATTCTATTCCACTGATCTATGTGTCTGCTTTTGTGCCAGTACCATACTGTCTTGATGATCACAGTTTTGTAATATAGCTTGAAGTCAGGCATTGTGATGCCCCCAGCTGGGGTCTTCTTTTTCAGCATTCTCCTGGTGATTTGCAATCTTTTCTGGTTCCATACAAATTTTAGGATTGCTTGTTCCAACTGTGTGAAAAATGTCAATGGTATTTTGATAGGGATTTCACTGTATTGTTCTAGATTATTCTGGGGGGCACAGGTTTTTTAATAATGTTTATTCTTCCAAACCATGAGCATGGAGTGTTTTTCCGTCTCTTTGTTTCTTCCTCCATTTCTTTTGTAAGTGTTCTGTAGTTTCTAGAGTACAGATCCTGTGCCTCTTTGGTGAGGTTTATTCCTAGATATCTTACTTTTAAAAGATTCCACATATTTGTGACATCATGTGGCATTTGTCTTTCTCTTATTATTCTACTTAACATAATATACCTTACATCCATAGATGTTGTGACAAATGACAGAAATGTCTTTTTATGGATGAGTAATACACCATTGTATTTCTATACACCACATCTTCACTCGCTCATCTATCAATGGACACTTGGGTTGCTTCCATATTTGGGCTATTGTAAATAATGCTGCAATAAATATACAGGCATACATATCTTTTCGAATTAGTGTTTTCATTTTTGTTGTGTAAACACTAGTAGTAGAATTACTGGATCATGTGGTATTTATAAGTTACTTTTTGGAGAAAACATCCACACTGTTTCCCACAGTGGTTATACCAATTTATATTCCCATTAACAGCGTGTGAGGGCTCCATTTTCTTCACATTTACTCCAGCACTTGTATTGTCTTTTTGATATTAGCCATTCTGACTGGTAAGAATTGATACCTCATTGTGGTTTTGATTTCTATTTTCCTGATGATTAGTAACTTTGAGCATCTTTTCATATGTCTGTAGGCTATCTGTCTTCTTAAGAAAAATGTCCCTGCATGTTGATTGCACATTCTTGTTAGTTTTTTTTCCCTTGATATAATTTTTTGTTGTATAAGTTAATCATATATTTAGGATATTAACCTCTTACCAGATGTATTATTTGAAAATACCTTCTCTCATTCCCTAAGCTGCCTTTTGTTTTATTGTTCATTTCCTGTGCTTTGCAAAATATTTTTACTATGGTATAGTTCTAATACTTTACTTTTGCTTTTGTTTTTCTTGGTTAAGGAGACATATCCATAAATATGTTGCTAAGGGTGATGCCGAAGAGATTACTACTATTTTCTCTTGGGAATTTAATAGTTTCAGGTCTAATATTTACATCTTTAATCCATTTTTATGTTCTTTTTTTGTATGGCATGAGAAAGTAGTCCAGTTTCATTCTTTTGGATGAAGCTGTCACCTTCCCCAATATCAGTTATTGAAGAAACTTTTGTCACATTGTATATTCTTGCCTTCTTTTTTGTAGATCAGTTGACATGTACTTGTGAGTTTATCCCTCAGCTTTTGATTACATTTTACTGATCTATGTGTCTATGCTAGTACCTTATTGCTTTTATTACTATAGCTTTGTAGTATATCCTATAATCTGGGATTCTATTACCTCAAGCTTTGTTCCTCTTTCTCAAGATTACTTTGACTATTCAAGGTCTTTCTTAATTTCCCAATTCCTTTTTCTTTGAATTCATTTTTATTGTGTAGAAATGCAACATATTTCTATATATTAATTTTGCATTCTGAAACTATATTGAATTTATTCTAAGTTTTTTTGGGGGGGAGTCCTTAGGGCTTTCTATATAATATTCATATAATATTGTGTTATCTGGAGATTATGACAGTTTACTGGAAGATTAAGGAAGTTAAAGGTTTAAGGAAGAAATAAACTGCTTCCTTACCAATTTGGATGACTTTTATTTCTTTTGTTTGAAGGATTGTTGTAGTTAGGAATTCCAGTGCTATGTTGAATAAAAACAGTCACAGTGGACAATACTCTCTCATTCTTGACCTAGAAGAAAAGTTCTGATTTTCACCATTTAGTATGATGTGTTAGCTGTGACATACATGGCCTTTATTATATGAGGTTCATTTCCTCTAAACCCTCTTTGTTGAGTTTTTATCATGAGTGGATGTTTTAGTTTGTCAAATGTTTTTTCTTCATCTATTGAGATGATCATATGGATTTTATTCTTTCTCTTGTTAATGTTATATAGCACATTTGTTTTGTGAATATTGAACCATCTTTGCCTCTCTGGAATAAATCCCATTTGATAGTGGTGAAGAATTGCCAAAGGTAGCTGCCTTAAGTGACTGAGCCACCCAGATGCCCTGGTTTTGCTCACTTAAAAAAAAAATCTCTTTTGTATGTTAGTTAGGTTGAGATTTTTTTCTCATTTTTTAAGTAGGCCTATAATATTATAAACATCCTTTTCAGAATTGTTTTTGCTGCATTCCAAACATTCTGGACGATTGTGATTTCATTTTAATTTGCCTGTTTTAAAATTTCTTTTATTTCTCGGTTGACCCATTTGTTGTTTAGTAATATGTTAATCTCGGTGTATTTTTGTTATTTTCCAGATTTCTTCTGTGATTTCTAGTTTCATAGTGTTGTTTTAAGAAAAGTTGCTTGATATGATTTTAATCTTGTATTTAGTGAGAATTGTTTTGTGTCTTAAACATGTCATCTGTCCTGGAGAATATCCATGTACACATGAAAATATGTATTCTGTTTTTGGATGGAATGTTCTGTACATATCTATTAGGTCCATCTGGTCCTACATGTCATTCAAAGCCAGTTTCTTATTTATTTTCTGCCTGATCTATCCATTGAAGTAAGTGGGTGTTAAAGTGACAAACTCATAGTAATACAATAATAGTAGGAGACATTTTCTGTTAGTATTTGCTTTATATATTTGTCTTCCTTTTTTCAGTGCAGAAATATTTACAATTGTTATACCCTCCAGTTAGACTGATCCTTGAAGGACATTGTTGTGTGTTGTGTAGTCTATTTTGTCTGATTAAAAAACAAAAACACAGTAGCAATTCTTCTATATTTGTATGGTATATTTTTTCTTTCCTTTACTCTTCAGGTCTGAAGTGAGTCTCTTATAGTAGTGTATAGATGGGTCTTTTAAAAATCCATTTAGTTAGCCTATGTCTTTTAATTGGAGAATTTAGTCCATTTATATTTAAAGTAACTATTGATATGTACATACTTGTTCCACTTTGTTGTTTTCTGGCTTTTTTGTTTGTTTGTTTTTGTAGTTCTTCTGTCCTTTCTTTGCCTCTTGAAGTTTGATAGCTTCCTTTAGTATTATTCTTGGATTCCTTTGTCTTTTTGGTGTATGTATCAATGTTTTTTGATTTGTGGCTAATACTGGGTTCATGCATAACATCCTGTGTGTATAGCAGTCTGTATTTAGCTGATAGTCACTTAAGTTTGAACACATTCTAAAAGCACTAAAGTTTTACTCTCCCCTCAAGATTTATGTATATGTCACATTTTACATCTTTATATTTTATATATCCCTTGACTAATTATTGTAGATATAATTGATTTTACTGTTCTTATGTTTTAACATCCATACTGGCTTTATATTTTACTTATTACTTTGACTATATGTTTGTTGTTATTTGTAATTTTTTTTTCCTTTCATAATTTTCTTCTAGCTATTGGCTTTACTTTCCACTTAAATTGCCTTAACATTTCCTATGAGGGTGGGTTAATGGTGATGAATTCCTTTAATATTGTGTATCTGGGAAAGTGTTTCTCTATTCCGAATGATAATCTTGTTTGGTAACCTTGGTTGCAGGTTTTTTTCTTTAAGTACTTTATATCATGCCACTTCCTTTTGGCCTGTAATGTTTCTGCTGGAATATCAGCTGATATACTATGAGGTTTTCCTTGTATATAATGGTTTTCTTTTCTCTTGGTGTTTTAAAAGTTCTATTTATCAGTACTTTGCCATTTTAATTTTTATGTGTCTCGGTGTGGATCTCCTTGGGTTCATCTTGTTTGGGCTGTTGATGAATCCTGGATATGTATGTCTATTTTCTTTCCCAGATTAGGGAAGTTTCTAGCTGTTATTTCTTCAACTAAATTTTCTGCCTCCTTCTGTCTCTTTTCCTTCTGGCATCCTTATTATGTGAATGTTATTATGCTTGATAATAAAATAAGTTCAGTGACCTCTACAATATTGTTTTTTTCTTTTTGCTCTTCAGTTTGGTCACTTTCTAGTCCGCAGATTCCAGATCACTGATCTATTCTTCTGCATCTTGTAATTGGCTGTTGATTCCTTCTAGTGTATTTTTCATTTCAGTTATTCTTCAGCTCTAATTCCTTTTCATATTTTTAATCCTTTCTGAAGTTCTTACTGAGTTCACTCACTCTTCTCTCAAGTCTGGTGAGAATCTTTATTACCATCACTTTGAACTCTATCAGGCATATTGCTTATCTAAGTTTTTATTTAATCTTTTTTTTTAAAATTTCTTCAGTGTCAAGTTTCATTGTTTATGTACCACATCCAGTGTTCCATGCAATATGTGCCCTCCCGTAATACCCACCACCAGGCTAACCCATCCCCCTTCTCCCTCCCTTCCAAAGCCCACAGTATGTTTCTCAGAATCCATGGTCTCTCATGCTTCAACTCTTCCTCCGATTTCCCCCAATTCACTTTTCATTTCCTTCTCCTAATGTCCTCCATGTAATTCTTTATGCTCCACAAGTAATTGAAACTATATGATAATTGACTTTCTCTGCTTGACTTATTTCACTCAGCATAATCTCCTCCAGTCCCGTCCATGTTGATACAAAAGTTGGGTATTCATCCTTCTGATGGAGGCATAATACTCGATTGTATATATGGACATATCTTCTTTATCTATTCGTCTGTTGAAAGGCATCTTGACTCTTTCCACAGTCTGGTGATTGTGACCATTGCTGCTATAAACATTGGGGTACAGATGGCCCTTCTTTTCACTGCATCTGTATCTTTGGGGTAAATACCCTGTAGTGCAAAAAAATCATAAGGTAGCTCTATTTTTAATTTCTTAAGGAATCTCCACACTGTTTTCCAAAGTAGCTGCACCAAATTGCATTCCCACCAACAGTGTAAGAGGGTTCCCCTTTCTCCACATCTTCTCCAACACTTGTTTCCTGTCCTGATAATTCTGGCCATTCTAACTAGTGTAAGGTGGTTTCTCAATGAGGTTTTGATTTTAATTTCCCTGATGACTAATGATGATGAACATTTTTTCCTGTGTCTGTTAGCCATTTGTACATCTTCTTTGAAGAAGTGTCTGTGTCTTCTGCCCCTTTTTTGATGTGATTATCTGTTTTATGGGTGTTGAGTATGAGGGATTGTTTATAGATGTTGGATATCAGCCCTTTGTCTGTAGTGTCATTTGCGAATATCTTCTCCCATATATGGGTTGTCTCTCTGTTTTGTTGACTGTTTCCTTTGCTGTGCAGAAGCTTTTGATCTTGATGAAGTCCTAAGAGTTCATTTTCGCTTTTGTTTCCTTTGCCTTTGGAGACATGTCTTGAAAGAATTTGCTGTGTCTGATGTCAAAGAGGTTATTGCCTGTTTTCCTATAGGAGATTTGATAGATTCCTGCCTCACTTTGAGGTCTTTCATCCATTTCAAGATTATCTTTATGAATGCTGTAAGAGAATGGTCGAGTTCCATTCCTCTATACATAGCTGTATAATTTTCCCAGTACCATTTATTGAAGAGACTGTCTTTCTTCCACTGGGTATTTTTTCCTGCTTTGTTGATTATTTGACCATAGAGTTGAGGGTCCATATCTGGGCTCTCTACTCTGTTTCACTGGTCCATGTGTCTGTTTCTGTGCCAGTACCATGCTGATTTGGTGATCACAGCTTGTAGTAAAGCTTGATATCAGGCAACATGATACTTCCAGCTTTTTCTTTTTCAACATTTCTTTAGTGATTTGGAGTCTTTCTTGGTTCCATACAAATTTAGGATTGTTTATTCCATCACTTTGAAAAATGCCAGTGGAATTTTGATCAGGATGACATTGAAAGTATATATTTCTCTGGGCAGTATAGACATTTCAATAATGTTTAGTCTTCCGATCCATGAGCATGGAATGCTTTTCCAACTTTTTTGTGTCTTCTTCAATTTCTTTCATGAGTGTTCTGTAGTTTCTTGAGTATAGATAATTTTCCTCTTTGGATAGGTTTATTCCAAGGTATCTTAGAGTTCCTGGTGCTATAGTAAATGGAGTCGATTCTCTAATTTCCCTTTCTATATTTTCATTGTTAGTGTATAAGAAAGCAACTAATTTCTGTGCATTGATTTTATATCCTGCCACATTACTGAATTTCTGTATGAGTTCTAGTAGTTTAGGGGTGGAGTCTTTTGGGTTTTCCATATAAAGTATTATGTCATCTGTGAAGAGAGAGAGTTTGATTTCTTCTTTGCCAATTTGAATACCATTTATTACTTTTTGTTGTCTGATTGTTGTTGCTAGGACTTCTAGTACTATGTTAAACAACAGTGGTGAGAATGGGCATCCTTGTCATGTTCCTGATCTCAATGGGAAGGCTGTCATCTTTTCCTCCATTGAGAATGATATTCATTGTGAGTTTTTCATAGACAGATTTTATGAAGTTAAGGAATGTTCCCTCTATCCCTATACTTCAAATCATTTTAATCAGGAACAGATGCTGTATCTTGTTAAATTCTTTTTCTGCATCAATTGAGAGAACCATGTGGTTCTTCTCCCTTCTCTTATTGATTTGTTCTATCACATTGATTGATTTGTCAATGTTGAACCATTCTTGCATTCCAGGGATAAATCCCAGCTGGTCATGGTGGATAATCTTTTTAATGTACTGTTGGATCCTATTAGCTAGGATTTTGCTGAGAATCTTGGGACCCATATTCATCAGGGATATTGGTCTGAAATTCTCCTTTTTGATGGGGTCTTTGCTGGTTTGGGGATCAGGGTAACGCTGACTTCATAGAAGGAGTCTGGAAGTCTTCTTTCTGTTTCTATTTTTTGAAACAGCTACAGGAGAAGAGGAGTTATTTCTTTGAATGTTTGGTAGAATTCCCCAGGAAATTTGTCAGGTCCTCGGCTCTTGTTTTTTGGGAGGTTTTTGATCACTGCTACAATCTCATTACTAGGTATCAGTCTACTCAGCTTGTCAACTTCTTCCTGGTTCAGTCTCAGAAGTTTATAGGTTTCCAGGAATGCATCCATTTCTTCTAGGTTGCTTAACTTACTGGCATATAGCTGTTGATAATAATTTTTATTTCTTTGGTGTTAGTCATGACCTCTCCCCTTGCATTCATAATTTTATTAATTTGGGTCCTCTCTCTTTTCTTTTGGATTAGTTTGGCTAGTGGCTTATCAATCTTATTAATTTCTTCAAAAAACCAGCTTCTAGTTGTTCTACTCTATCTCTAGTTTCTAACTCATTGATCTCTGCTCTAATCTTATTTCCTTTCGTGTATGTGGGGTTGGCTTAATTTGTTGTTGATTTTCCAGTTCCTTGGTGTAAGGAGAGTTGATGTATTCGGGATTTTTCAGTTTTTTGTTTGTTTGTTTGTTTTGAGTGAGGCTTGGATGGCTCTGTATTTCCCCCTTAGGACCATTTTTGCTGTATCCCATAGGTTTTGGACTGATGTGTCTTCATTCTCATTGGCTTCCATGAATTGTTTAAGTTCTCCCTTGATTTTCTGGTTGATCCAAACATTCTTGAGTAGGATGGTCTTTAGCTTCCAAGTGTCTGAATTCCAGTTTCAAAGCATTGTGGCCTGAGAATATGGATATGTATTATATGTATTCTATTATGCAGGCCAGCTAATATACTGATCTTGAAAGCAGTGGTCTTATAGAAATTGTCCTTTAATGCATTTCCCCCTGCTCAGCAGAACCAGGTGCTCCAGGGAGGATCTCCTGTGTGGGCTACATGTATATTCATTCCTTTTGTGGTTAAACCATGATTGCTGTGGTGGGTGGGGTTGGCTATTAGCCCTGGGGGCTACAATGACCTATTATGATACCTGTGGGTACACCAAAGGGCAAGATTTGTTCTCTGTGCCAGTAGCTGACAGTCCGTGCATAGGAACTGCAAATATGCTGATGTGTAGAGTTTGTTTTCCCAATTTCCATGGTGGGAGCCACGTTGGAGGGGTACCTACAGGAGTTTGTAAAATATGTCTTCAGGAAAACGTTGGGGTGGGGAATTTGGAGAAGGTTAGTGCTGGTTCTATAAGCATCCACCTATTTACTAGAAATGGCACCCACCAGCACTTTTATTTCTAGAGAAATTTCCTGTAGGTCCTTGCCCCTCCAGCATACATAATAAAATTAATAATTAATTTCCTTCATGTGTATCCTAGGCACATTTTGAAGTGTTTCTTCTAAGCTTTGTCTCAGGCTGTGTTATTTAGTATGCTTTTTTTTTAAGGGTGCATTTCATTTCCTATATCTTTCCCTGAGTTAAGCTGAACTGACCTTTGAAGCCAGACATTATGGGGGCTCCTGTTCCCTGTATGCATCCCCAGGGCTAGAGGGAGTGCCAAGGGTGAAGTGTGGTATTCTTTCTTCTCTGTGCTTGTGATGTCTCTCCTGTTTGTGTATTCACACTATGGATTTGTTTCCCAACTGTGTTTCTACCCCCATCCCTTTTTAATGTGTTTTATGACTAGCTGTAGAAGATCTACTATACCAGTCTTCAGGTGGTTTTCAGTGTTGGTTGCAGTACATGTAGCCCTACCTCAATGAGCAGAACTCAGGATCCTGATATTCCACCAACTTCTTCTCCCATATCAGGCTCCTAAACCATGGTTCAGCCTTAATTTTTGCTGAGTTTCTTCCTCAAATTTAGTAAGGTCTGAAGCAAGTCTGGTGGGTTATATAAGCTATGGAGCCAAACAGCATGAGGAAAAGTGGGCAAAGGAGGATGATGGTACCTCATTTTTTATTTCTTAAGTAGTCAAGGCTGAGAAGAATTAAATTTAAGCCAGATAAGGGACATTTTGGAGGTGATCTGAGGCATAATGTAGTAGGTTAAGAGCATGCTTAAAGGCAGCAGCTTTGGAGCCAGAGCTTGGGTTTGAATTCTTGACTTAACATATTACCTTTGTGATCATGGGGAAGTTACTCAAGCTCTCTGATCTTTAGTGCTATGGTGAGTGCTGTGAATTGTGTAAGACTGATGATTCACAGACCTGTACCCATGAAACAAATAATACATTATATGTTCATAAAAATATTAAACTTTGTAAAATACCTACAGGTTGAAAGTATATAACAATTATAGCTACTGCATCACCATTATTCTCTTCTTTCTTGAAGAGATCCATAAGAGATCCAGGAGGCACTATGCCTTAAGTTCTTATTCTAGCCAGGGAATTTCTCAGTTTCTTATAAGGATGAAATTTCCCACAAAACTCAGGAAGAACATTTTTTTAGCTACAACTAAAATTATCTTTAAAAAACTAGCCCAACTTTAATTTTAAATTTTCCATTTTATTCTATTCTTCATTAAAAATGAAATACAGTGATATTATTCATTTAAAAGTAAGAAGGTCCACATACAAATGGATACATCATGGGTACATTTAACTGAGGAAAAAATCCCGACTTGCCAGGTCCAATCCAAAAAGAATGGCTCTTGCTGTGTTCCTCCCTCCTACAGAGTTCCAGGCCAAGCTAGAGTTTAAGTACCATATCAGAAAATTTCAGTCTTGCCATCTTCTCCATGGCATGTGTCTTTATGGGATATTTTAACTATAAGCAGCAGAAGAGTTTTTGTACCAACTGCTGTTTTCCAAATAAAACTTCAGCCATCCGCATCATTGACACCAGCTGTTTCTGTTAAGGAAAAAAGTAATTTTTTGCATAAATTCATGAGTCTAATAAGTCCATTCAATCTAGTTGATCAATCATGGCCATCAATTAAAGAACAAAATAAAATGGAGTCATTCCTGTGGTTTGTAAAATTTGACCATCCATAAGAAACATTTACACACAGCTGAGGAAGCCTGTGGAATTTTGTAAAACTAGGTGAACCAGAAAGTAATCAATCAAAACATATTTAAGAAACACTATGATAGGCCCTGAGGGAAAACAAAAATTGTGTACAATCAGACTCCCTGTGTGAATAGTTTATAATTAATGTTTACTTCTTGTTGTCAGCAAATATGCCACGTTATTACGGGAAACAGCCTCCCCATAAAACCCATTTTAATCAATTACATATCTGAATTAGAGAACTGATAATATAAAAGAAACTAACATAGCAAAATGTTTCTATGTTGAACTGATTTCCACTATGATCTCAGGATGGCTGAACCAACTTCATACATTAGTGACTCCCACATACATCCTGTCCCTTCTTCCTCAACCATTCAACAGGAGCTGAACCACCCTGTTCCATCACTGTAAGATCATGAATTTTAGAGATTTGAGGGCTATTAGGTAGTAAGAACACAGCTCCAAATACAGAGGAGAAAAAGCTAGGAGCCTCTGGATCTTCCTGAGGCCATCATGTAGTGTGCAAAATGGTGGTCCATCACCAAGTTCACATATATGAGTCTTTTTCCAATATGACTATGTCCTTAACAAATAGAGAAGATTAATCTCTAAACAGACTAAGGAATGACCATATGAGGATACAGTGAGAAGATGGCCATCTGCAAGCCAGGGAGAGAGATCTTAAAACTGTGAACACTTTGGTTTAAATATTGTCCTCCAGAATGGGGAGAAAATAAGTTTTTGTTGTTTAAGCAACCCTAGCAAATATACCTGGCTATCTGTCACCTCTTTCTCTTCCTCCAAGGGCTTTAAAGACTAGCAAATTCCCACTGATTATTTCAAATATGATTTCTCTATTCCCTGAGTATGAAATGCATTTAGACATTAATGAAGGAAAGCCATTTTTTAATGTTGAAGATTTTTGAGGAGTAAGAACAAGGAGGAAATCTCATAGAATATCTAAGATCATTTTCTTCTTAGCTCAGTAATTTTGGGGAAGAATAGAAATTCCTTTTTTAAAATTAATTTCCCAAACTCCCACATGGCATCTGCCAATTAATAAAATAAAAATGTCAAAACATTATATATTCAGTAATACATTTGAATATTGAGTATCCATATACAAGTAGTAGTACCCATTTTATGTATATTCAACTCTTATTTTTTTCAATTAACCATCAAATTACTCTAGGTTTCTATTTGGAAAACTCTCCTGAAGCCTAATAAATAATGGTGGGGCTCACTTGGAAAAAAGAAGACAATTTATTCTCCTAAACACCAGGTAGAGAACTGTAAAATCCTGTCAGTTCAGGTTTACTGCCATATTGCTATTTAATGACTGCTGTTGAACAATAGCTCTCTACAAGGAACTCTAATGTATTGTACAGTGATGGCCTGTTTCTTGTCTCAAAGGGCTCAGTACCTGCAGGCACATCCTCATTCAGAAACATGTTCTGCTAGCTCTAATCTCATAAAAATACCTAGATCTGTATTAAGATTAGATTGCCAGCTATTTCTTTCAGAGTGAGAACCCCTCTAGGGCTTTTGGTATCCTTTATCATAAACTAGCTTTAGATTCTGCTAGAGACTGTATATTAATCTCCTCCAAAGTGCCGATGTTGAAACCTAATCCCAAAGTGATAGTATTTGAAGGTGTGGTCTTGGGAGGCCATTAATTCATGAGGGCTCTCATTAAAAATGATTAGTGCTGGGGCGCCTGGGTGGCTCAGTGGGTTAAGTCTCTGACTTTGGCTCAGGTCATGGTCTTAGGGTCCTGGGATAGAGCCCCACATTGGGCTCTCTGCCTGCCTCTCTACCTACTTGTGATCTCTTTCTCTGTCAAATAAACAAATAAAATCTTAAAAAAATAAAGTGCTGAAAGGAAAAAAATCTATAGCCAAGATTACTCTATCAGGTAATTGTATCTATCACTCAGAATTAAAGGGGAAATAGAATTCCCCAGGCTAACAAAAGTAGTAAAAGCAATTATATCTAAACTATTATATGAGAAGACTTAGAAAATATGTAAAATATGACAACACATACATAAAATGTGGAGGAGGTAGTAAAAATGAAGTACCTTTAGCATGTGTTCAAACTTAAAATGACCATCAACTTAATATAGAATGCTGTATACCTAGAATGTCATATATACACCTGAAGGTAACTGCAAACCAAAACTATACTAGATACACAAAAAATAAATAAAAAGCCAAGTGTGACACCAAAGAAAGTTGTCAATCACATGGAAAGAGAGTGAGAAAAAAAGAACAAAGGAGAAATTTAAAAATCAATCAGAAAACAATTAACAAAATGGCAATAAGTACATACATATCAATAATTAAATATAAATGGACCAAATGCTCCAATCAAAAGACTTAGGGGTGACAGAATGGATAAAAGACCCAAGACCCATGAATGTGCTGCTTAAAGACACTCATTTCAGACCTAAAGCTACATAAAAACTGAAGGGATGGAAAAATATATTCCATGCAAATGAAAACAAACAAAAAATACAGAGTACCAATACTTAGACAAAAGACTTAAAGACTATGACAAGACACAAAGTAAGGCATTAATAATGATAAAGGGATCAAATCAAAAAGGGGGTATTACAATTATAAATATCTCTGTACCCAACACTGGAGCACCTAAATATATAAAGCAACTATTAACTATTAAGATGATACAAATAAAAGAAGAAATTAAGAGTAATACAATAACAGGGGACTTTAACACCTTACTGACATCAATGGAAATATCATCAAGGCAGAAAATCAATAAGGAAACAGTGGCTTTGAATGACACATTAGACCAGATGGACTTAATAGATACATACAGAACATTCCATCTAAAAATTGTAGAATACACATTCTTTTTAAGAGCACATGAGACATTCTCCAGGACAGATGAC
>PISX010008413.1:28082-82229 GCA_004024625.1 Mellivora capensis
AAAAAAAAAAAAAAAAAAAAAAAAAAAAAAAAAAAAAAAAAAAAAAAAAAAAAAAAAAAAAAAAAAAAAAAAAAAAAAAAAAAAAAAGAACAAGGAAACCAAGAGCCTGGTTCTTTGAAAATGTAAATGGTATTGATAAAGCTTTACTGTGACTAATCAAGAAAGAGAGATGACCCAAATAAAATCGGAAAATGAAATAGGAGAAGCAACAACTGACACCACTGGAATAGAAAGGACTATAAGAGACTACTATCAGAAATTAGATGCCAATATTGGAAATTTTAGATGAAATAGATAAATTTCTGGAAACATACAATCTTCCAAAATGGAATTTGAAGGAAAAAGGAACATGAAAAGATTTGTAAGTAGAAATAAAATTAAATTGGTAATCAAAAAACCCAGCAAACAAAAGTCCACAACCAAATATTTTCACAGGTGAATTTTACCAAAAACTATAGAAGACTTAATACCTCTTCTCTTCAAAATATTCTAAAATAGATGATGAAAAAAAGCTTCAAAACACATCCTATGAAGCCATAATTACCCTGATACCAAAACCACACACAGACACCACAAAAAAAAAAAAAAAAGAAAATCATAGGCCATTATTCCTGAAAAACAAAGATGCAAAAATCCTCAAAAAATATTAGCAAACTGAACGTAACAATACATTTTAAGGATAGTTTAGCACGATCAAGTGGGATTTATCCTAGGTAACCAGGATGGCTCACTATTCATAAATCAATCAACGTGACACACCACATTAACAAAACTGATGAAAATCATATTTCAATAGATGCAGGAAAAGCATATGAAATTCAGCAACTATTTATGAGGAAAACTCCCAACAATGTGGGCTTAAAGGAAACATACCTCAACATAATAAAGGCCATATATGACAAACCCACAGCTAACATCACACTCAAAGGTGAGAAACTGAAAGCCTTTATCATAAGATCATAAAGAAGGCAAGGATGTACACTCTTGCCACTTTTATTCAACATAGTACTGGAAGTCCTGGCTACAGCAATCAGGCAAGAAAAAGAAATAAAAGGCATCCAAACTGGGAGGGGAAAAGTAGAATTTTCACTATTTACAGATAACCTAATACTATAATTGAAACCCTAAAGAGTCTACCAAAATACTATTAGAAGTAATAAGTAAATTCAGTAAAGTTACAGGATAATAAATTAATATACAGAAATCTGTTGAATTTCTCTAGAAAAATAACAAATAGCAGAAATAGATATTAGGACAATTCCCTTTACCCAGGATAAATTTAACCAAGGGGGTGAAAGAACTGTACTCTGAATACTGTAAGACACTGATGAAAAAAATTGAAGATGACACAAATAAAAACATACCTTGCTCATGAATTGGAAGAATTAATATTGATAAATGTTTGTTTTACCCAAAGCAATCTAGGAATTTCATGTAATCCCTATCAAAATACCAGTAGTATTTTTTTTAATTTTTATTTATTTATTTGACAGAGATCACAAGTAGGCAGAGAGGCAGGCAGAGAGAGAGGGAAGCAGGCTCCCCGCTGAGCAGAGAGCCCGATGCGGGGCTCGATCCCAGGACCCTGAGACCATGACCTGAGCCAAAGGCAGAGGCTTAACCCACTGAGCCACCCAGGTGTCCCACCAGTAGTATTTTTCACAGAACTAGAATAATCCTAAAATTTGTATGGAACTACAAAAGATCATGAATAGAAAAAGCAATCTTGAAGAAGAGGATCAAAGCTTAAGTTATCACAATCCCAGATTTCAAGATATACTACAAAGCTATAATAATCAACACTGCATGATAGTGACACAAACATAGGTGCATATATCATAAAACAGAATAGACAGCCCAGAAATAAAACCACACTTATATGGTCAACTAATCCATGAGAAAGGAGGTAATAATATAATGGGGGAAAAGGCAGTCTTTTCAACAAGGGATGTTGGGAAACTAGACAGCTACATGCAAAAGAATGAAACTGGACTATTTTCTTACACCACACACAAAAACAAATGCAAAATTAAAGATCTAAATGGGGAGATCTGAAACCATAAAATCCCTAGAAGAAAACAGGCAGTAATTTCTTTGGCACTGGCTGTAGAAACATTTTTCTAGACATGTCACCTCAGGCAAAAGAAACAGAAGCAAAATTAAACTATAGAGATTACACCAAATTAAAAATCTTCTGCATAGCAAAGTAAACAATAAATCAAAAAGGCAACCTACTGAATAGGAAAAGATATTTACAAATGTTACATCTAATAAGGGTCAATATCCAAAATACACAAAGAACTTATACAAGTCAACACCAAAAAAAAAAAAAAAAATCTGTTCCAAAAATGGGCAGAGGACTGGAATAGACATTTTTCCCACAACATACAGATGGCCAAAAACATACATATGAAAATATGTAGAACATCACTAATAACCAGGGAAATCAGAACCCCAGTGAGATTCACCTCACACCTGTCAGAATGATTAGTATCAAAAAGAGAAAAAATAAGTGCTGATAAGGATGTGGAGAAAAAGGAACTCTTGTGCCCTACTCATGGGAATGTAAATTGGTGCAATTACTGTGGTAAAAAGTATGGAGTAAAAATTAAAAATAGATATACCATGTGATTAGTAGTCCACTGATGAATATTTACTCAAAACAAAAACTAATTGAAAAAGATACATGCACCCCTATGTCTACTGCAGCATTACTCACAATAGCCAAAATATGGAAGCAACTTAAGTGTCCACTGATAGATAAATGGATAAAGAAGATATGGAATATACATACAATGCAATATTATTTAGTTATAAAAGGGAAAGACATCTTCCATTTGTGACAACATGGATGGACCTAGAGTGTATTGTGTAAGTGAAATAACTTGTGTTGAACATAGCTTAATGTGTAAAGTTGTGGAATCACTTCATTGTATATCTGAAACTGATACAACATTATGTATCCACTATACTCAAAAAAATAGATCGGAGAAGACAAATACCATGATTTCACTTATGTGTGGAATCTAAAAAAGAAAAGAAAGTGAAAGCAGAAATAAACAAATACAGAGAACTGGTGGTTGCTAGGGGGAGAGGGTTGGGGAGGATGGGAAGAAAGTGGTGAAAGAGAGTGGTAGACGCTTCCAGTTAAGGAATGAGTAAGTCATGGGAATGAAAGGTACAGCCTAGAGAATATAGTCAATGGTAGGGGCTCCTGGGTGGCTCAGTGGGTTAAGGCCTCTGCTTTTGGCTCAGGTCATGATCCCAGGGTCCTAGGATCGAGCCCCACATTGGGCTCTCTGCTCCGTGGAGATCCTGCTTCCTCCTCTCTCTCCCTGCCTGCCTCTCTTGCCTACTTGTAATCTCTGTCTGTCAAGTAAATAAATAAAATCTTAAAAAAAAAAAAAAGATTATAGTCAATGGTATTGTAATAGTGTTGTATGGTGACAGAAGCTATACTTGTGGTGAGCACAGCATAACCTATGGAGTAGTTCAATCACTATTTTGTATACCTGGAACTAATGTAACAGTGTTTGTCAATTGTATTTTAAGTTAAAAATTATGAAAAAAATAAAAGATTATTTTTCTTATAAAAGATCCTCAGAGAGCACCTTCAATCCCTTAAGTTGTATGGGGATACAATGAAAAGAAAGCAGTCTATGAACCAGTAAGTGCTTTCTTCCCAAGAAGATCAAGTTGGGACTTGATCTTAGATTTCTCAACCTTCATAACTGAGAAAACGAAATTTCTATTGTTTATAAACCACCTAATCTATAGGGTCTGTGATAGCAGCCCAAACAAAGACTGGTCATCTTTGTCCACTCAGATAGGTTTCCTTAATTTCTAATCTCAAGGATAAGAGTTGGGATCTTAGATTCATCCTTACCTGGCTACCTTACCAGCCAAATGGTGGCTTCTGGGCATCCTTCTCTAAAAAAGACAACTCTGAAAACCAAGAGTCAGTTGCCAAAAATGCTTCTGTTAAGAGATTCTTCCAGAACAATAGAATTTTCTTACTTTACAACTGCTTAACTAGGAAGATTCACTGAAGTAAATCCTCCCATAATGAGAGAACTCTTCTCTGAGATGACTTGCAATTCCCATCTCTGAACATAGAAGCTATTAACTTGTCACATATTGCTTTACCTACTGCAATCATATACTTGAAAATAATAATTTTATATCATGATATATAAATATGCATAATATATTATGTATTGTGAGATGTATTATTCAGTTTTCACACACTGCTTAGTGGATATACGCTATCCCCTGGTTGGCAAACATGGACTTGGATCTTGTAGGTTAAAGGTGATAATAATAAACATTTGAGTTGGCACTTCACAAGGAAGATCAGTCTGAGTCTTCTGCATATTCAACTAAAATAACAGGATTAGAAGGGTAAGTATAAAGAGGATTTATGAAAATATTATGAGACTGATGGGACCAGCTACAAGCAATGTAGAGTAGGGGACTGGTTGTAGTGTTTGGGGGGAAAAAGGAATATTCACTTTCCTTTCACCATCTCTGCCATTCTGGACCTTCTGGCTATAGAGGAGAAGTAGAGTCTGCCAAAAGGAGGGGAAAATCTGAAGAGAGTCCACCAATGTGGTAACTGTTTATCTATATGGAATAACAAAAAAACATCAAAAACACAATTAAGCGCTATTCTTGGTTCTTATCAAAAGTTTGACAGAGAATGGAGAAATGTGGTTACTTCTCTCCCCTGTAATTTTTGTTTCCCTCAGGTATTTCTTCTCCTTAGACGTTTCCCAGTATTTTACAGAATAAGGTGGTATTTTATCTGAAAGCATTTGGTAAATGTTCTTTGAGTCTAGAAGGCTGCAATTTGACAAATGGCTTCCTCACACAAACTCTAAGCATGATACAGAATGATTGACAACTATGCCAGCATTTGAAAAGCAGCTAAGAGCTTTAAAGCATATAGTAGCTGAGACCAGGATGGAGTTTATCATCAGCCTTGAAGATTGTGGTTTATGTTGGCAATATAAAATATCTGTCATTTTAATACAGCTCTTACAAAGATTTTTAAACATGTCATTAAACAAACATACCAGAAAGATGGGCCCAGAGAAAACCAGTTTTCAGATAACAACAATAGAATCAAAATACATTGCCACAAGATAATAGTCTCCTACTGTTTGATAAAGGACTCAGCTTCCAAAGCCAAAACAAACACAGCAGCACAGCAAAGATGTTTCTTTTAGAAGTAGAAGACATTGATCTTATGACACATTTCTATTACAATGGTTTTATTTCTGTTACAGAGCAGGCTACACTTGTAATTATTCTAAATTTAGAACTGTTCGGAGAAAGTTGGTCAGTGCTTCTTAGCTTATCTGTATGCAGAATTAGTGAAGTCCCCCTCCACTCTACCATTCATTATCCCTTCCTAGCACTGTCCAAAACATGATCTGCACCATAGAGAGACTAAAACAATAGGAACATGAGTCAATAAGTACAGGAGATGTAGGAGGGGTGGGATAATGTTCAGAAGTGGTATTTTTTATTTATAGCATTTTGAAAACTCACATTCAAAGCTAAAAATCCTGCACCTATCTCTTTTGCATAGCCCAAGTCTTGCTTGGAAAGGTGATAAAAGTTACTTAAAGCCATATTCAGTTCCATTGTTTTAATATTTAAATGTATTTACAGTATGGAAGAGATCTGGCCTGTGTGGGTGGCAGATAAGCCTAAGAATAATGTATGAAAAACAACTTGGACATTGAGGTTATATTCTAGCTGTAATCTTGGAATAACACTCTTTTCTCTCATTCCTATATTTTACCCAGTGTTATGATGGAAATGCAACTCTTCTCTTTCAACCAAACCTCAAGGAATTGTGCTTCTTGCACAAGGGTATACCTTCGCATCTTCCTAATTTGTTTAATCAGAAACCACCTGAAGAGTGGATAAGTAGTATTGTGGAAGAACTGCTAGGAGAATGTACCTGCTCAAATTATCTCCCCAGTCTAACATTCCCACCACCTGTCAAGTTTTTGCACTTATTTAATTCATTCCTCTCATGTGATCAGCACTAAGACTCCCAAATCATCCAGTCTTCCAGCAGGTATCAAATAGTACATCTATTTTCAGCATTACCATGGGCTAAGTATTATAAAGACAATAATGATACAAAGATTAATGGATCAGAGATTCACACATTAAGAAGCTCACCATTAAGGTGAGAAGACAGATAAACAGACAAATTAAAAACTAAGACAAGTGCTAACACCACTCTCCTAGAGAGTACTGAATTAAATTGAAGAAGAAAAAAAAATAGTCCCTCGCAATGGCAATTAGATCTTGAGAGCAACCCTAAAGATAGTAGTTTCAGGAGAGAAGATGAAAACCAGATTACTTTGGAGTTGTACTGACTGGGAGGTTAATAGAAGAGACAACTGTTCTTTTGTAAATTTTGCATAAAAAATGATCACCACTGGTTGGTAGCTAATGGGAACTCAGTTGTCAAGAGAGCATTTGTTTATTTGCTTTAAAGATAAGAGACTTGTAGTATGAACTGGCTATTGTAAAGGAACTTTGTGCCTCAATCTCAGAAGTTTGAGTGGCTTTGTTTTAGTCTTTAAGTCAACTTTTAAAAATGCAAGTACTATTACCGAGAAGAGTAAGCTCTTAGTAAAATCTGTCAGTTGTCAGTTAGCACCTTAGCAGGACACAGGATAGTAGGGGTGCCAACAGCAGACAGGAGAAACGCTGCTCCTGACGAGGTGGGAGAGCACCCAATATCCATTTCTTCACAGTTGCGCCTGGGAGTCAGCCAGAGAATCCCAGCTGGTCCCCGTTTGACAAACAATTCTCATTCTCATTCAATTGCCCAGAATATAGGAACACAAACAGGACTCAAATAAATGCTCTAGCAAATTGTTCTTCTTTGTTGGGATTAGTTTTTAAATCAATGAAGATACAGATTATAAGGAAGCTATAAGGGATTATATAATTTTGATTACTTCAAATAACAGTAAAATGATGAATGTTTATGAAAAGTTAAAAATATAAAAGGATAAAAATGAAATCTGTCTTCATCTCCTCCCTACTTCATTATCCCCAATGGTAATCACAGTTACCAGCATGATGAAGTGCCTTCCCCTTTGTATTGTGCATTTATAACCACATACCTACACATTATATATAGGTCATCTGGTTGCCTGGCCCTCTTGTCAAGCAGTTTTCCCTTGTCCAACGTATACCTGTCAACTGGAATCTGATTTGGGAAGTTCTCACCTATCCTTAATGATAGTAGTGACTGCTAATATTTAATAGGTGCTCTCTGTATTCCAGATATGATACCAAGCACTTTATTATTTTTAGTTTTACAATTACTAATTACTTGAATATATTCTCATAAATGACAAAAAAAAAAACCACAAATAAAGCAAAAGTCCCATGGTTAATCCTACAAATCCCAGACCCCTCCTCTGACATAACCACTGTTGCCGTTAGGTAGGTATCCTAGACATTTTTAAAATATGTATACAGGGGCGCCTGGGTGGCTCAGTGGGTTAAAGCCTCTGCTTTCGGCTCAGGTCATGATCCCAGGGTCTTGGGATTGAGCCCTGCATTGGGCTCTCTGCTCCGCAGGGAGCCTGCTTCCTCCTCTCTCTGCCTGCTTCTCTGCCTACGTATGATCTTTGTCTGTCGAATAAATTAAAAAAATAAATAAAATATATATACATGCCTGTATGTATATGCTAAAATATAATGGGTTTGGTTTTTTTGCTAACTATCATCATCCTATAACTACTATGTACAACTTACATTTTCCATTTTGGTCATGGAGATCTTTCCATTTAAAACCATGTAAATACAATTCATTTTTTTTAGCATTTGCATAGGAGACGTGCTAATCCATTCTGCGGTTTCATCACAGATAAGCCATTCTTCTGGCTCGCACTGAAGTTGATCCTACTTTTTCACTGCAAGAAAGAATGTCCTAAAAAAAAGTTCATACAAGCCTTTTAGACATATATGTCACTATTTCCTCTTGTTAGTGAGAAGAGGAGTTGCAGGATGAAAAACAGAAAACATTTGCCTGGCATCCATTCCTTGGTCCTCCATTTGCAATAGCCCTCATATTCCATTCAACCTTTTTGGGTGGTGGGGCATCAGACTACAAAAGAAGTGGAGCTTAGGATGTAGACTAAGGCAGTGAGCTCATTTAATAATTCAGATCACAACGATGAACATAGAGGATGGCACATATCTTAGAACTGTTCTAATCAAAATGAAACCCAAGGATTTTGATAGGAATTCTGAGATACTTATTCTTTCTTACTGTACACATACAGGAATTATGTAGACCTGGGAGATGTTGATGCCATTTGTATTAGTTTTGCTAGGGCTGCCATAAAAAAGTGCCACAAACTGGGTGGCTTGAACACCAGAAATTTATTTTCTCATCAGTCTGAAGGCTAGAAGTCCCAAGAGAAAGGTGTCAGCAAATTTGGTTCCTTGTAAAGACTGTGAAGGAAGAATCTGCCCCAGGTCTTTCTTCTTTGTTCATAGACAACTATCCTCTCCCTGGGTCTTTATGTTGTCTTCCTTCTGTGTGTGTTGTGTTCTGTCCAAATTTTCACTTCTTATAAGGATACCAGTCATACTGGATTAGGGTCCACTCTGAAGACCTCATGTTAACTAATTCTCCGAAGACCGTATCTCCAAATACAGTTACATTCTGAGATACTTAGGGTTAGAACTTCCACATATAAATTTTGAGGATATAATTCAGCTTATAATACCATCTGAGGATCACAGTGGGAGGTAACTCTAGGACATATGAGAAAGCTGAAGATCAGTAGGAAATGGGTGCTTCCTGATTGAGCTTCACTTAAAGCTATTGTTCCTTTGCTGAATTCTTTTCAACTGAAACAGTTGAAATAATCAATAATTTGTTTGAATTGCATAAGCAAGTTTAAATAGGACTTGTTTCTTGTGATGAAAGGAATCTAGGCTTTAAAAATATATATATATATGTGAAAGTCTGAAAGATACTGTTCAGTTAACACCTAAAAGACATTTTATTTTTTTAAAAGATTTTATTTATTTATTTGACAGAGAGAGAAAGTGGCTGTGGGCAGGTAGAGGACAAGCTGGCAGAGTGAGGGGGAGAAGGCTCCCTGAGGAGTAGGGCTTAATCCCCATGTAGGACTCTGTCCTGATTCCGGGCTCCATCCCAGCATCCTGGGATCATGACCTGAGCTGAAAGCAGATGCTTAACCCACAGAGCCACCCAGGCGCCCTCTAAAAGGCATTAACATATTTCCTCATCAACAGAACATAAAAGTTCCAGGTCCTTTCACTATCGTCAACAAGAATTGTTCATATGCTTCTTTAAAAATTTCCATTCTTTTGGAAAACTGCTATCTTATCATTTTCATTTTTTTCCTTCTGATTGTCAAAAAGTTGAGTCTCATATTCTTTATTGGCCATTTCAATTCTGTGAATTGCCAATTTATATCTTTTGCCAATTATTTTATTTGGCTAATTGGTAATTTTATTAACTTGTGGGGTCCTATAGAAAAAGCTAAAAGAAAAAAATGTTTTCTCCTGTCTTGTACCTGTTTTTAAAACTCCATTTATAGTGTTTCATGTTATACAGACATTTCTAAAATATTATTAGTTAGAATTTTTAGTCTTTTTCTTTGTAGTGTCTGGGTTTTGTGTCTTCCTTAGAAACACTGTTTCTATGTCAAAATTACAAAAACATTCTCCTATAATTTTATACATATAATACCTTTACTGTTAATTTCCCTTATATTTAGATCTTAAGTATATTTGGAATCTATTGTGAATGTTGTAATATAGAAAATGTAATTTATTATTCTAATGGATAGCCAATTGTCCCTAAATCTTTTAGTAAACAATATGTGTCTCTGGTGATTTGAATTATCTTTATCATATATTAAGTCATCATATTTGTAGTCTGTTTCTAAAAAATCAATTCTGTTCCATTGATATATCATGCTTATTTCTCTACCCAACTCACACTGTTTCATTTAAGGTACCTATATAACATAATAAAATATTATTTAAAACATAATAAGGTAACTTTAAATGTTTGAAGGAAACTCTTACCTTATTGCTCTTTTTAAAATTCTTCTTGGCTAGTTTCTTTAATTTATAGGCAATCAAGTATTCTGGTTTCTTAAATTCCAGCTTCCACCTGAGATACAGAAGTAAAAGGAGATCACACCCACACTTGCTATAAAAAAGAGCCAGATTAACTTCAAATTTATTACTTTTTTTGTGCCCATCAGAGAGTTGAATTCCAATGAATAGTCTCAAATACCTAAGGAGAGATGGTCCCTGCAGGGAGAGAGGAGAGCAAGCATTCACTCATCTGAGGCAGATAGGAACCAGATACAGTGATAAAAGTTAAGCTAGAATATTTGAAAAATTTATAAAGGTAAGTGTTGGCCTGCAGAATAGTGTGGAACCAAAAGAGACCATAGAAATTGTCTATGTGTTGCTAGAGGCTCGCTCTCCATGAACCTCTTGGGGTATACTCACAGAAAAGATTGAACCAAGCCCTAAGGAGTATGTTTTGTAGGAAAAAGCAGTTGTGTGAGAAGGCAAGAAATTCTGGGCATCTTCTCTATCTCCATTAAGAAACAAGAATAATCCGCAATCACCAGAGAAAATCTGCATGACATTGGGTTAGGTAAAGAAGTTTTATATATAACTTCAAAATTCCACAAAAGAAACAATAAATTGGACTTCTTTATAATTAATTTTTCTACATGAAAGAGCCTTTTAAGAAAACAAATGACAAGACATAGACTGGGAGCATATATCAGAATTCTGAAAAGGACTTGCATACAGAAGATATAAAAGCCCTCAAAACTTAATGAAAAAAATGGACAATCTGATAAAAAAATGAGCAGAAGACTTAACACATCCTTCAGTAAGATAGCTGTGATGTTCAAAATTAGTAAATAGGGAAATGCAAATTAATACTGCAGTGTGGTAATACTACACACTTATTATAATGTCTAAAAAAAGAAAAAAAAACTTGTCATAGTGTGTGCTGAGAAGAATGTGGAGCACTGGAACTCTCATAAGTTGTTAGTGGGAATTCAAAATGCTAGAGTCATTTTGGTAATACTATGCCAATTTCTTATGAACTTAATATGCAACTATCCCACTCCTAATTATCTACCATGAAGAAATGAAAACCATGTTAACACAAAAAGATGTATGCAAATACTTACAGGAACTTTACTCATAAGCACCAAAAACTGGGGGAAAAACCCATATCTCTTTCAATTGGTGAATAAGCAATGTATGGAATACCCATAAGTATTATTACTCAGTAATAAAAATAGCAAACTATGAACTCACATGACATGCATGAATCAGAAAATACATCTTCCTAAATTAAAGAGGTCAAACCCAAAAAGCTACATGTACATAATTCCATTTACCTGATACTTTGGAGAAGGCAGACATAGTTATCAGGTTGTGGGTTAAGGAGAAGAGTTGTCTACATAAGAAAATGTTGAGGGAACTATGGTGGTTACATGACTGTATACATTTTTCAGAGAAATACAAACCACTAAGTGTAAAACTCACTGCATATGAACTTTTAAAAAATAGGTCAACCAGGATGGATGTGGGACTGGGGGGAGGAGAAAGATAGAATAAAAATTAATGAACCTAGCTGCATTATAAATAAATCACATAATCATATTAAAAGGAATGGTAGGAAATAAGATAATTAAGATAATTTAGAAAATAATACTTTGGATACAACAACAACCCTGTACTCAAATACTGTACTGTAGTTGGTACATTGTTTTTCACAGAAATATAAGTTCAAAATTCTAATTCTACTTCATTTTTATACCTGGAGAATATATATATATATATATATATATATATATATATATATTATATAAATGTACTGTAGATAAGAAGAGCCAGAGTACGTTACTACAATTAATGAAAGGAAGATAGTAGCATGAACCCTGTAGTGCTAGTAAGAGGCAAAGGCATCAATACAGATGTATGGTTAAAACATACACGTAAGACGGATATAAGTGTGTGCGTGTGTGTGTGTGTGTGTGTGTGTGTTAACACTATCTACTGACAGGACTAGAAGTAGTAAGACCCCAGTAGCAATGACTTTACTTGGTGTCTAAAAACTGTTCTCTAGTAAGAGAACTCTTTGGAGAACTGGTTTAGTCCAAAACCAGACCAGACAAAATACAAGCTGAATCCAAATCATCTTGTGGTGCCAGGAAGCAAGGAAGTGCTAAAAAAGGAAGAAAAAGTATCAGAAGTTCACAAGCCCCACCTGAAGGCTTCCAATGGTCAAAGGTTGAACATCTTGAGCAACAAAGTAAATAATTAAATTATAATATTGTATTATACTCCAAATAATAAAATATTCATTAATCCATATTATATGGATATAAATGAAAATGAAAAAAAAATAACATGACAACTCTTCCCTATGACAAATACCAACCGACAAATGCAGAAGAAATGGAGGTAATTGAAAATCACTGTTAAAATAGAATACTACAGTAATTACTATAGGCAAGATCCACCAAAGGATTCCAAACTAAGGGATGAAAGTTTAAGGAGAGACAAACTAAGTGTGCTGAGGGAGAAAAAATGAATCACATGATTATAATTAAATAACTTTAAAGATCTGATTAAGTAATGTTGGAAAACAATGTTTTTAGTAGATACTATAAAGCTTAAACAATACTCAAACATTATATATTATAAATTTTAACTACAAAGGGGTAAATAATTAGAGTTCAGAATCCTAGCAGATACCCCTTAATCAAAGAATTGAGGTTAATATAGTGTTTTATATCAACCTCGTGTACCCCTGAGGTGATGTGCTGAAAAAAGCATATCACCTCTGTGGTATCCTTCCCCAATAATGGAGAACAACAATCTAATGGAAAAAAAAAATTCAGACAGACCCAGATTGAGGGACAGACTACAAAATAGTTGATTCTTCAAAGTATCAAGGTCACAAAAGACAAAGGAAAAAATGAGTGTCTTTAGTCTTAAAGGAGACTAAGGAGAACTGATAACTAAATTCTGTGTAGTATCCTGTATTAAACCCTGGAAGAGGACAAATTACTCATCATATTATCAGTGAAATCTCAGACATTTTCTACTTAAATTATTAGTATATACTAAGGTTAATTTCTTACATTTTTTAAGTGGGGGAGGGGAAGAGGGAAAGGAAGAGAAAGAATCCCAAGCAGGTTCTATACCCACCATGGAGCCCAACAAAGGGCTCAATCTCACAATCCTGAGATCGTGACCTTAGCTAAAATCAAGAGGTGGATCCTTAACTGACTGAGCTACCCAGGTGCCCCTAATTTCTTACTTGTGATAAATATTCTAACTTTAGGTACAATATTAAGGGGGAGCTGAGTGAAAAGTATATGAGAATTCTGTATTATATTTGTAAACTCTTCTACAAATTTAAAATCATCTCAACATAAAGTTAAAGAAAAGAAAACTTCCATTTCCCATGAGAAGTTAATTGAAGCTATTTGAAATCATGGATTAATTTGAGAATTGATATTTTTATAATAGTGAACTGTACCTCCAGATATCATGTTTCTTTCCATTTACTCATGTTTTCTGTTTTGTCTTTTTATCGGGCATAATGGATGACTTTAAAATATAACTTCTAGTAGTTTTTTGGTTGTGTCTTTAGCATTTTCTATGTATGTCCTCTGCAAACGGTGAAAATTTTAGTTCTTCCTTACCATTTTGGAAGCCTTTTATTTCTTTTTCTTGTCTGATTTCTGTACCCAGTACTATGTTGAATAAAAGTGATCTTATTCCTGATCTTAAAGGAAAAGCTTTCAATTTTCCACCACTGAATGTGATGGTAGCTGTGAGTTTTATATATGGCCCTTATTAAGTTGAGGTATGGTCCCTCTAATCCTACTTTTTTGAGAATTTTCATCATGAACAGAGGTTAAGTTCCATCAAATACTTTTTCTTTATCTATTGAAAATATATGATTTTTATCTCTCATTGTGTTAATGTGGTGTTTATATTGTTTGTGATATATTCACCCCAAATCCCACTTGATTGTGGTGAATAATTTGGTTAATGTATTTTTGAATATACTTTGCTAATATTTTGTTGAGGATTTCTGGTCTATGTTGATCAGAGACATATAGTTTTCTTTTTTGTAGTGTCTATATCTGGTTTTGGTATCAGGGTAATGCTGGCTTCAGAGAATGTATTTGGAAATTTTCTTTCCTCTTCTATTTTTCTGGAATAATTTTAGGAGGATAGGTATTAATTCTTCTTTAAATGTTTGATAAAATTCCTATGTGAAGCTATCTGGTCCTGGACTTGTGTTTGTTGGGAGTTATTTTTTTATTACCAATTCAATTTTGTTACTGTTAATCAGTCTATTTTGATTTTCTGTTTCTTTTTGATTCAGTCTTGGAATACTGTGTGTTTCTAGAAATTTATCCATTTCTTCTAGGTTGTCCAGTTTTTTGGCACATAATTTTTCATAGTAGGAAGATGGCAGAGTAAAAGGACCATAAGCTTGCCTTGTTGCACAAATACAACTAGATAACACTCATATGAGTGTAAATAATCCAGAAAATGACCCCAAAACAGGCAAAACAAACTCTATAACTAAAGGTAGAGAGGGCCACATCAAAGAAAGTAGGAAAGGAGGAAGACATGGCTTGAGAGTGAAACAGACTGTGGCTGTCCACAGCTGGGAGGAAGCTGGTCTGCAGAGAAGGGTGAGAAAAAACTGTTACACCCTGGGGCCCACAAAGAGAAGAGGAATCCCCATAACATTTGGCTTTGAAAGGGGGCCAAATTTGAGCTTTCTTACAACCAGCAGGATGTAAAGACTGAAATTATAAAAAATCAGCAGGCTTGATTCTGGGAAAATCCCAAGGGCATTAGGAAGTAGAGTCCTCACCCTTATAGAGACAGCATAAAAGCAGCCAACAGAGATAATGCACAGAAGTAGCAGTTTGAAAAATGCTGAGGCCATAGGGGAGGGAGCATTATTTACTCAACATAGAGTATGGCCTGGAGAGACAGGGTCCTGGAAAGACCGCTCCAGGAACAAAGGAGTTTCCCTCCCCAACCCCTTAGCATAAATACAAGGCCATCTGTAGCAACTAGCATAGTGCCAACACTTGCTACCTAACTTGCTTACACCAAACCTTGCCTTTCCATGCTTCAGTGGATGTGCCCTTTCTAGTCACCCTTGCCTTTGTCCCCATGATTCTGGTGCCCTCCCCCAGGAGACACACCCAAACTTCACTAACATCTCATCTCACAACCAGTGCATTTTGTGGGACCTCAGGTCTGGCAGCAGTAGAGGTCTTATTTCACAAGCAGACCAGTGTATACCTTGTTAAAATGAGGCTCACTCACCCATGGACCAAACACTATACACTATACACAACAAGCAGAGATGCTCTGCAGACTACTGGAAAGGAAAGGAAAAATATGCTCAGGAATCAACAGCTGGGCACATACCATGCACATAGGAGGCACTCTGAAGCTCCAGGTCCTAGGCAACAGGGGACATTGTACAGCAGGGGACTATAGAAGCTCTTATTCATAAAGCCATTACTGACAAGAGCTAGAGACATAGCTGACCTTTTGCACACAGAAGCAGACAGGCAGACAAAATGAGGAGACAGAGGAATATATCCAAAATGAAAGAAAAGGACAAAGCTATAGCAAGAGACATAAGTAAACGGTTATAAGTAATATATTGGATAGAGAGTTTAAATTGATACTCACAGGACTTGAGAAAGGAATAGAGGACATCAGTGAGACCCTTAACAAAAAGGTTTAAAAAAATCAGAGATGAAGAAGACAATAAATGAAATTAAAAATAAACCTATCAGAATAAATAGCATGATAGAGGAAGCAGAGGAATGAATTAATGGCCTAAAAAATGTAGTAATGGAAAGTAATCAAGCTGACCAAAAGAGGGAAATAGAATTTTGCAAATGAGGCTGGACTTAGGGAAATCAGTGACTCCATAAAGCATAACATTTGCAGTATAGGGATCCCAAAAAGAGAAGAGAGAGAATAGGTGGCAGAGAATTTATCTGAAGAAATAATAGCTGAAAAGTTCCCTAATCTGAGGAAGGAAACAGATATCCAGATCCAGGAGGCACAGAGATCCCCCAACAAAATCAACCCAAGGAGGTCCAAGAAACATGGTAATTAAAATGGCAAAGATTAAGAAAATAAATTAAAAACAGCAAGAGCAAAAAGGACAGTTCCATACAAGGGAAAGGCCATAAGACCGTGAGCAGATTTTTCAGTAGAAACTTTGCAGGCCAAAAGAGAGTACCATGATATAGTCAATATGTTGGGGAAAAAAATTTGCAACCAAAATACACTATCCAGCAAGGCTATCATTCAGAATAGAAGGAGAAAGTTTCTCAGACAAACAAAACTTAAAGGAGTTCATGACCAGTAAACTAGCCCTAAAAGAAATATTAAAGGGAACTTTCTGAGTGTAAAGGAAAGACTGTGTGTGAGAGTTGAAAAAGTTGGAGCACAAAAGTAGTAAACCTAAGTATATCTGTAAAAATCAGTCAAGGGATTCACAAAATAAAAGGATGTAAAATATGACACTATGTACCTAAAACATGTCGGCGGGGGGGGTGGGGGTGGGGAGGAGTAAAGAATGGTTTCAAACTTAAGTAACCATCAACTTAATATAGATTGCTATATGCACAAAATGTTACGTATAAACTGAAAAAAGTTATCTGTAAACTGAATGTTAATCATACATCAAAACCTAGTAATAGATATGCAAAGAATAAAGACCAAGGAATCCAAGTATATTAGTAAGGAAAGCTAACAAACCATGAAAGAGAGCAAGAGAAGAAAGGATTAGAGAAAAACTACAAAAAATAACAACAAAACCAGTAACAAAATGACAGTACAGGTATATCTACCAATAATTACCTTGAATGTACACAGACTAAACACTCCCATCAAAAGACATAGGGTGAGAGAGTAGATTAAAAAAACAAGACACATCTGTATGCTACCTTCAAGAGACTCATTTCAGACCTAAGGGCACCTGCAGATGGAAAATGAGGGGATGAAGAAACATTTGCCATACAAACTGATGTCAAAAGAATGCTGAGGAAGCAATACTTATATCAAACAAAATAGACTTTAAAACAAAGACTTAACAAGATATAAATAGGGATACTCTATAATAATTAAAGGGGACAACCCAACAAGAAGATATAACAATAGTAAATATTTATGCACCCAACATGGGAGCACTCAGATACATAAAGCAGCTAATAACAAACATAAAGGAACTAATCAATAGTAATACAAAAATATTAGGGGATTCTAACACCCTATTTACATTATGGACAGATCATTCAAACAGAAAATCAACAAGAAAACAGTGGTTTGGAATAACATACTGGACCAGGGGGATTTACCAGATATATTCAGAACCAGATATATTCAGAAGGAGTTAAATAACATGCTACTATACAATAAATAGTTTCACCAAGAAATCAAAGAATAAATTAAAAATTACATGGAAATAAATAAAAATGAAAACACAACAATCCCAAATCTTTGGGATACAGAAAAGCTGTTCTAAGAGGGAAGTTTATAGCAATACAGGCCTACCTCCAGAAGCAAGAAAATCTCAAACCAACAGCAAAACCTTACCTAAAGGAGCTAGAAAAAGTAGAACAAAACATAAAACTAGCACAAACTAGATTTGAGCACAAACTAGTGTTTGCGGTGTTGGTGTTTGTGATGGTGTTTGTGGTGATCGTGTTCCCATCACCAACACTTTCCCTTAATATTTTAATTTCTTCTACTGCATGTGGTGTGGCCTCCTTCATGCTCTTAGCTTTCCTAACTTATTTCTGTGTTAGGAAATCGTGTATATGACCTATCTCCAAGTGAAAATAGCTCTTCCTATAGCAGAGAATCAAGATTCTGATTACAAGAACCTGAGCCATGCTGTGATAGTGTGTGCAGGAGGTGAAAGGGAGCACATAAATTTACTGAGGTTTCTTAACAAGTGTTGGCAATTACTCTTCTGGTTATCAGCTTCTTTCTCCTCATAGCAGCTCTGAGTGGGATAGAGAACTTGCCTGTTTTGATAGTCCTGAGTACTCATTCTTGGAATTTCTTGCATTAGGACTACCAAATGTATTTGGCAAGTGAGGTGTACTCCAGTTTATACTTGACAAATAATGAAACCATCTCGTTTTAGCAAGAGGTACTGATAAAGCCATGATACAGCCAACTCTTTATAGCCATCTTTTTTCCCCAGCCTACAGTTTCTTGACCTCAGATAACTTAAGAGATCTATTTTAAAAATTCCAAAACATATTTTGGAACTGATTCCATCTGCTTATTATCTTACAGACATCACTCAATTTTTTGGTCTGAGAATAATACCACATCTAGTCCTTCAGTGATGTCAATGAAGTATTATTTTTATATTACTGAATGTTATTTTATTAAAGCTTAGAGAGGAACAAAAGGTAATGTGTTAAGACAACTATTTTGAACTGAAAATCACTTGTATGTTTGTTTTTGGAAAAGGAAAAGACATATTGTACTTCAGTTCTATGACCTTGTGGTCAGTAGATAGAACAAAAAGGTGATATGAAGGAGATGAACAAAGAGAGAAAAAATTAGAGAGCTATTGTTAACACAGAGTGAAATTTAGAGAAAAGGGCTTTAAAATAATAACTCATAAATATAAATATACCCTGAACTTCACATGGAAAAAGAGATAGAGAAATATAGAAAAAAGGAAAGACATAGACAGAGGAGAAAATTAGAAAGACATTTTCAAATACAAATGGAAAGACAATGATAAGAGACACACACATGCAAACACAAATATACACAGGGATGCCCATGGCATGTAATCATCTACATGGAGTAATTTAGCAGCATCAGGCATTTCCAGGGTAAGAAGGTAGTTTCATACTTTCTCTAGTTCATGGGTGCTAGAAAATTTAGTACTAGCTGTGTTGTTCTTGCTGTTATTTTTTGGTGATTAAAAAATGTTTATTTCCAGTAAACATAGTGTTATATTAGTTTCAGGTGTACAATATAGTGACTCAACAATTCTCTACATTACTCAGTGCTCTTCATGGTAAGTGTACTCTTAATCCCCTTCACCTATTTCACCCATCACCCCACCCACCTCCCTTCTGGTAACCAATGATTTGTTCTCTATAGTTAAGAGTCTCCTTTTTGTTTATCTCCTTTTTTCTTGGTTTATTTCTTAAATTCTACATAAAAGTGAAATCAGGGCCCCTGGGTGGCTCAGTTGGTTGGACAACTGCCTTCAGCTCCGGTCGTGATTCTGGAGTCCTGGGACCGAGTCCCACATCGGGCTCCCTGCTCAGTGGGGAGTCTGCTTCTCCCACTGACCTCTCTCCTCTCATGCGCTCTCTCAAATAAATAAAATCTTTAAAAAAAAAAAAAAAGTGAAATCATATGGCCTTCGTCTTTCTCTGACTGACTTATATCACTTAGCATTTTACTATCTAGATCCAATCATGTTGTTGCAAATGGCAAAGCTCGTTTTTTTAATGGTAATATTCCATTGTGTATATATATCTTCTTCCTTATCCATTCATCTATCAATGGATACTTGGGCTGCTTCCATAACTTGGCTATTGTAAATAATGCTGTAATAAACATGGAGGTGCACATATCTCTTCAAATTAGTGTTTTTATATGGATGTAGTTCCAATAGTTTATTTTTGCTGTTGTTTCCCTCACCTCAAGAAACATATCTAGAAAAATGTTGCTATGGTCAATGTCAGGGAATTACTGATTGTGCTCTTCTACAATTGTAATGATTTCAAGTCTCACATTCTGAGTTTATTTTTGTGTTTGTTGAAAAACAAATGGTCTAGTTTCATTCTTCTGTACATAGGTATCATTTTTCCAACACCATTTGTTGAGACTGTGTTTTTCCAATGCCTATTCTTACCTCTTTTGTGGAATATAACTGACCACATAACTGTGGATTTATTGGAGTTTTATTTTGTTCTGTGACTTCTGTGTCTATTTTTGTACAAATACCACACTATTTTGATTACTATAGCTCTGTAGTGTATTTTGAAATATGGAATTGTGATACCTCCAAAAAAGTCTTTCTTTTTCAAGATTGCCTTCACTATTCAGGTTCTTTTGCAGTTCTACAGAAATTTTATAATTGTTCTTATTCTGTGAAAAATGCTGTTGGTATTTTGATACAGATTGCACTAAACCTATAGATTGCTTGGGTAGTGTGGATATTTTAACAATATCAATTCTTCCAATCTATGAACATGAAATGTCTTTCCATTTGCTTAGGTTATCTTCAGTTTCTTTCATCAATATTTTACAGTTTTCAGTGTATATGTCTTTCACTTCCTTGGGTTAGTTTATTCTTAGGGATTTTATTATTTTTTGGTGCAGTTGTAAATAGGATTGTTATCTTATTTTCTCTTTCTGCTACGTCATTATTAGTGAATAGACATGTTTCTGTGTACGTTGATTTTGTATCCTGTGACTTTAATGAATTCATTTATCAGTTCTAGTGGTTTCTTGGTGGAGTATTAAGGTTTTTCTAAACATAGTATCATGTCTTCTGCAAATAGTGAGAATTTTACTTCTTCCTTCCCAATTTGAATGGTTTGGTTTTTTTTTTAAGTTTCTTTTTGTTGTCTGCTATGGCTAGAACTTCTAGTACTATGTTGAATAAAAGTGATGAGAGTGGACATCCATGCACTTTTCTTGACCTTAGGGGAAAAGCTCTCTGTTTTTCAGCAATGAGTATGATGGTAGCTGTGGATTTGTCATATATCGTCTTTATTATGTTGAAGTATGTTCCCTATAAACCTACTTGTGTGTGTGTGTGTGTGTGTGTGAATGGATGTTATACCCATAAAACGCATTTTCTGCACCTATTGAAATGATCATGTGGTTTTTATCCGTTCTCTTGTTGATATATCATGATTGATTTTCATATATTAAATCACCCTCACATTTGAGGAGTAAGTCCTATTTGACTGTGGTGAATGATTTTGTGATTTGTGATTTGGTGAATGTATTGTTGGATTCTGTTTGTTAATATTTTGTAGAAGATTTTGCATCTATGTTCATCAGAGACATCAGCCTATAGTTCTCTTCTTCTCTAGGGTCTTTGTCTGGCTTTGGTATCAGGGTAATGGCCTCATAGAATGAATTTGGAAACTTTTCTTCTTCTCCTCTCTTATTATTTGGAATACTCTGAAAATAGGCATTAACTCTTCTTTAAATGTTTGGTATAACTCACCTGTGAAGCTGTCTGGTCCAGTACTTTTGTTCTTTTGGAATTATTTGATTATTGATTGAATTTCATTTCTGGTGATCAGTCTAAATTTCTATTTCTCCCATATTCAATTTTGAGAGGTTACAGGTTTCTTGGAATTTATCCATTTCTTCTAAGTCTTCCAACTCATTGGCATGTACTTTTTCATAATAGTCTCCTATAATCCTTGGTATTCCTGTTGTATTGGTTGTTATTTCTTCTCCTTCATTTATGATTTGTTTGAGCCCCCTCTCTTTTTTAAATGCATCCGGCTAAAATGTTATCAGTAATGTTTTCAAAGAACCAGCTCCTTGTTTCATTGATCTGTTATTTTTTAGTTTTTAAATTTCATTTATTTTTGCTCTAATCTTTATTTCCTCCCTTTACTGGTTTTGGGTCTTGTTTGCTCTTCTTTTTTTTAACTTCTTTAGGGGTAAGGTTAGGCTGAGATTTTTCTTGCTTCTCGGAGGTGGGCCTGTATTGCTATAAACTTCCCTTTTAGAATAGCTTTTGCTGTGTTCCAAAGATTTTGGAACATTCTGTTTTCAATTTCATTTGCCTCCATGTATTTTTTAAAATTTCCTCTTTATTTCTTGGTCTACGCATTCATTGTATAGTAGCAAGTTATTTAACCTCCGTCTATTTGTGATCTTTCCAGATTTTTTTCCTTGTGGTTGATTTCTAATTATGTATCATTGTGATCAGAAAAGATCCATAGTATGACTTCGATCTTTTTTAACTTCAATCTTTTTTAACTTGTTGAGACTTACTTTGTGGCCTAAAATGTGATCTCTTCTGGAGAATGTTCCAGGTGCAGTTGGAAAGAATGTGTTTTCTTCGGTTTTAGGATGGAATGTTCTGAATATATCTGGTTAATCCATCTGGCCAATTGTGTTATTCAAAGTCACTTTTTTTTTTTAAACTTTCTCTTTGGATGATCTGTCCATTGATGTAAGTGGGGATGTTAAAGTCCCCTGCTATTGTATTATTATCAATTAGTTTCTTTATGTTTGTTACTAGCTGCTTCATATATTGGGGTGGCCCAATGTTGGGTGCATAAATATTTACAATTGTTATATCTTCTTGCTAAGTTGTCCCCTTCATATATTATATATATTTACTATATTATATATATATGTATATATATATACACACACACACACACACACACACACACAGTTTTTGTCTCTTGTTACAGCCTTTGTTCTACCATTTATTTTGCCTAATGGAAATATTGCTACCCCCATCTTTCTTTTCACTTCCATTTGCATAATAAATAGCTTTCCATCCATCCTTTTAATCTGCATGTGTCTTTAGGTCTGAAATAAATTTCTTGTAGGGAGACTACAGATGGATCCTGCTTTTTGTCCATTCTCTCACCCTATATCTTTTGACCGAAGCATTTAGTCCATTGACATTTAAAGTAACTATTGATAGGTATGTACTTATATCATTTTTTTTTACTTGTTTTATGGTTGTTTTTGTAGTTCTCTGTTCTTTGCTCTCTTCTCTCATGGTTTGTTGGATTTCTTTAGAGATATGCTTGGATACCTTTCTTTTTGTTTTTTGCATATCTATTATTGGCTTTTGATATGTGGCTACCAGTAGGTTTATATATAACATCTTATACATATAGTAGTCTATATTAAGTTTTTAGTTGCTTAAGTTTAATCCATTCTTTACTCTTCTCCCCCCCCCACTGCATGTTTTAAGTATATGCTGTCACACCTTAAGTCCTTTTATTTTGTGAATCCTCTGATTTTTATATATAGTTAATTTTACTGCTTTTGTGCTTCCTACTTTTCTTACTCCTCTTTGTGGTATTTTCTTTCCACTCAGAGTCCCTTTAGTATTCCTTATAGGGTTGGCTTAGTGTTCATGAATTCCTTTAACTTTTGTCTTTCTGGGAAACTCTTTACCTCTCCTATTCTGAATGATAACCTCTCTGGATAGAGTATTCTTGGCTGCAGTTTTGTTTGTTTTTTCTTTCAGCACTTTGAATACGTTATGCTACTTTCTTGTGACCTGCAAATTTTCTCCTGAAAAATGAGCCTTATGGGCTTTACCTTGCATGTGTTTTCTTTTCTCTTGCTGATTAAAAAAATTTTTATCACTTCTTTTTGCCATTTTAATTACTATGTTTCTTGGTGCAGACTTCCCTGGGTTGATGATGTTGGGAGCTGTCCGGCCTCCTGGATCTGGATTTCTGTTTCCTTCCCTAGATTAAGGAAGCTTTCTCCTATTATTTCTTGAAAATTTCTGCTCCCTTTTCTTGCCTTATTTCTCCTGGGATTCTATAATACAAATATTATTACATTTGATGTGTCAGTGAATTCTCTAAATATAATTTTTATTACTTTTTCTCTCTTTTGTAACTTAATTTCTCTTCATCACCCTTCCAGGTGCATTACTCCTCCAGGTATCTGATTCATTCTTCTGCTTCCTCTAGGTTACTGTTTATTTACTCTCATATATTTTAAATTTCAGTTATTGGGGGCACATGTGTGGCTCAGTACATTGAGCATCTGACTCAGTTTCAGCTCAGGTCATGATCTCATGGGTCATGGGATGAAGACCTGTATCAGGCTCTGTGCTCAGTGGGGAAGTCTGCTTGAAGATTCTCTTCTTCTGCCCCTCTTCCTACTCGTGTGCATACACACTTTAAAATAAATACATTTTAAAAAAATAAATTTCAGTTATTGAGTTCTTCATCTCTTACTGGTTCTTTTGTATGTTTTCTGTCTCTGTTGAGGGTCCCACTGAGATCCTCTACTCTTTTCTCAAGTTCAATGAGTGTCTTCAGGATTCTCATATTAAATTTTCTATCAGACATATTATTTATCTCTGTTTCCTTTAGGTCTCTTGCTGTGATTTGTCCTGTTCTTTCATTTGGAACATTTTCCTCTGTCTCTTCATTTTTGTCTAACTCTCTGTGTCTATTTCTATATGTTGGGAAAGTTAGCCATATTTCCTGCTCTTAAAAGGAGTAGCCTTATGAAGATAAGGTCTTATAATGCCCTGCAGTATGGCATCCCCTGTTCACCAGAACCTGGCCTTTCAGTGGTATCTCCTATGTGTGTTGCATGCACCCTACTACTGTGGCTGAGCCACATTTACAGTCCAGCTGTCTGCAATGGCTCTTTTTGCCTATTATGGGTACAGTTTGGTCTTTGTTGTTAGTGGCCAGTCTGGGTTTTTCTTGGACTTGATTTGAAACAGACCAGGTATTTACCAGAGATGCAGGAGCACTGAACTTTAGGGTACTTTCCTTGTATCTTTTCCTGAGAAGCTTTTATTGGTGTGCAGAACCTGCACTAAGTCCAGCTATTGGTTCCCAGCCCATTTTCTGGGTAACAGTTGGAACAGGCGTGAATAGTTATCTTCCTCTCTCCCCAGGGAAAGAGTTACTTTGGAGTGGTACTGGCCCCTGTCAGGGATGCTTGCACACAACACACAACTTTGGATGGGCTCCAGGCCAAGGGTACATTGCAGTGGGCAGGTCTGCAGAAAAATGATGCCGGCAAGATTTGCACTGATAGTTGTCACTGGGGATCTGCAGCCACCCAAAACTCCTACTAGGCTGTTGGGATGGAAGGCACTGATCCACAGAAGAGCATGGGGGCTGGTCTCAAGTTAGTTGGAGAAAGTTTGTGCTGTACTGCTTCCCATAGGTGTCTATGTGTCTAGACTGGGGTTAGGGGGAATAGGGGGAAGGGAATAGGTAGCTGCCAGCTCCCCTGTTCTTGGAGTAGTCTCCCAATGATCTCTGCCATGCTCTGAGATCAGTAAATAAATATCCCTACTGTATACCACAAATTATTTCCCAATCTGCTTCTTCTATGCTGTATCTCAGTAAAGCTATTCATTGTGCTATCTCTTTAAGTGTGGGAACTCAGTTTTCTCTAGCCCTCCTGACTACCAGAATCAAATCTTTTTTAAAGAAAATTCCAAATGTTAAGACCCACTGATTATACAAACTTGCAAAATTATGCTCTTCTTGTTTTCAAAGCCAAATATTTTGGGAGTTTGTCTTCCCCTGTATGGGTTCCTTCTGCCTGGGGAAGGGAAAGACCCTTTCAATGCCCATGGTGTCCCTCCTACCTGTGGACAGTCCTGTGGTTACATTTTGCTCCTGACCATGTCTCTGCCCTTCCTGTCCTCTTTGATGTGGCCACTTTATAATTGTGGAGAGTCTGTTCTGCCAGTCTTCAGGTTGTTTTCTGGGTTATTTACACTGATGTGGGTGTTATCTAGTTTTATCTGTGGGACAAGGTGAGCTTAGGATCCTCTTACTCTGCCATTTTCCCTTTAAATCCTTAGCTTTTTTTTTTTTTTTTTTTTACTTTTATCCTCCATGTTAAACTGTGGAAATTTTTAAATTTTAATTTCTGGTTGTCCATATGAAAGAAAAATTAAAAGGAAACAGTATTTGTTAACACTGAAAATAATACAGTAGTAGAGATAAGGAATTGCTAAGGCATTTTCCCAGCAGTTTTTCCAGATATTCCTTGTGCATCCAAAAGTGACCCATCCAGTCCCCAGTGCACTCCCACTGGTGATAGGCAGTTCCCTCAGAACCTGATACCTGGTTCCATCTGTAGCATAGCCACAGGATAAGGAAGATGCTGGGCTTCTGATGATAGGCAAGTTATGTGCCACTGGCCTCAGTAATACACATGTAGAACTCCAGAGTTTCTGTGTGGTTCAGTTTTTATACTTTCTAGGAGGTGGGGAATTACTGAATTCATCAATGGCTGGTTACCTGGCCAGTGTCAAAAGTGAATAACAAATCAATAATTGGCTGCAGTTGTATTCTTAGACACCCCTGGACTGGAAATTAAATAAGAGAAATGGGAGAATATTAATGTAGAAAGTAGATGTTATTATTGGTTGTGCTAGATATTCCAAAGGTAATCAAAATATGCCCAGGTACTCAGAAAGTAGACCTACAAGTTAAAACCTCAACTACAAAAGCAGCTTTTCTCCCATATTTGGTGCTAAGACATCAAATCCATTTTCTTAGTTATGCAATAGCACATATATTTAGGAGTGTGTATTTAATATATTAACAGTAAAGGAAAAAATGCAGCATCTCCTGAACTAAAACATTTCTGTCTTTTGGCTACCTTGTTTCTGGTTTGCAATAAAAAAAAAAAAAGTTCCATATAAAAGAAAACCTAAAAACAGCTTACAAGGTGTAGTTTTATTTCTTCCTCATATAAAAGAACTCTGAAGCTAGACAGTACAGAGTCAATTATCAGCGCTGTGGTTCTCAAAGACACAGGTTGGGTTTTATTCAAAAAATTTTCAGTATGTGACTTTTAATCTCATTGATGATACTCTAGGATAACTACCGGAGCTTCATCCATTGCATCTACATTGGAATGAATTACAGAGGCTATGTATGCAAAATTTTGCCTTTGTTTTTCTTAACCTTTCTTAAAAACCACACTTAAAAATTTCATTTTTCTTCTCAATGGTCAGACTTAGTAATATGACTACTGCTTCCTGTAAGACTGGGAATCGTAGTCTAAAGGGCCCCAATAACATTCCAAATTATACAGTAAAGTTGTTACTAACAAGGAAAAGGAGACAAAAGTTACTGCCATAGGATCTGATTCAAAAACTTAAAATCAGGTTTAAAATTGATCCTACGTGAAACAATCCAACTTCCTCAAATATTATTTCAGAATTTCAGGTGAATATGAGCTTGGAGAAGAAAAAAAAAAAGGACTGCTCATGTAGTAGATTCTTGATTTATTTAGAAAATATTATAAAATGTAGTGCAAGTGAGGAAACCAGTAACATAAAGTGTATCAGTGCAGCATTCTTGGGTGGGTCCCACTCAACCTACTAGAAGGGAGATGGTAGCAATATCACTGTCTGTGCAGAGTGTGGCAAGACTTAATTGTGTGCTTTGCGACAGCCCCACTACACCTTGGGCTTATATTACTATTCAGAAAGAATTTATATAATTAATGGCCTGGACACTTGCATTTAAGAAGGTTTACATGCATGATATTTTCTTGGTCCCTGGACCAACCTTAAGAGTGCTTGGGTACCACACCCTTATGAGAGCGGGGGGAAGAAAAAGTCATCATCCCACTGTCCCCGATCTCTTTCTCAGCCTCCAGTTACCTACATCCTGGAAAGCATACAACAACAAATAATCCAAACACTACTCCTAGCTTTAATGGCCTTTGGAGTTAGTAAAGTGGGAAGATAGGGTATTGGGTATACTTCCTATGAAGATTCTGCTTCTACTAACCCATCACTTGGCTGACCCTAGGATTCATTGTATGAGAAGTCAGACCAAACTAGTGATACACATAATGGCTTCTAATAAAATCTGATGAATAGTTGATCATATTAAAGTTCATAGACTTGGGGCGCCTGGGTGGCTCAGTGGGTTAAGCCTCTGCCTTTGGCTCAGTTCATGACCTCAGGGTCCTGGGATTGAGACCTGCATTGGGCTCTCTGCTCAGCAGGGAGCTTGCTTCCCCCTCTCTCTCTGCCTGCCTCTCTGCCTACTTGTGATCTCTCTCTCTCTCTCTCTCTGTCAAATAAAATAAAAATCTTTAAAGTTCATACACTTCTTCATAAGCAATGAAACAGTTGCCCAATGATGGGAAGAGGAGAGTGCAACTTAGTAATGACTATCTCTTACAGGTGTCAGCCAGAGATTTGAGCATATAAGATTAAAAATATAAATGGAAAACTTAATTAGGATAGCAACATGAGAAATGGTGAATTGACCATTAAAATATTATATTATTAACATTAAAATAATAACCATATTAATGTTTGAATACATACACTATTTTTTTTCATTCTAAAAACACATTATTCTCTAAGAACTTAAAACTTTATGTTATAAATCACTTTTCACAACATCTCTGAGAGACATGTCCTCTCAGGATTAATACACTCTTGGCTTTTCCTAAAGTTCTTTTAGACAAATGAAAGAAGACCCCCAAATTATGCCACTAGCACAATATAAAACATTAAGCACAGCAACTGGTGTTGAGTCAGTGTTAGAGCTGTGCCTTAGTAGATCATTTGTTCTGAATGTGTGTCATTTAATTGGCTGTTATGGAAATTTTAGTGGTCATCACAGCTTGGATAGTTTTGATATTGTTTGTATCAGAGATTAGTTTATGCTACCAATTAGACCTAATAAAGATAAGCAATCAAGAGGGGGGTGCAGAATGTAGAAAGAAACTATTTAAAAGGTATACAAGAAAGGATTAATAAATGTAAAACAAAGAATTCCTAAATAAAAAAATAAACCATAATTAGCAAAGTTATTCATTATAGCATTGTTTATGGTAGTAAAAAATGGAAATAGTCTAAATATTTATCAATAGAAAATAAGTCTAAACAACAAAGAATGATGCATTTGTGCTATGTAAAATGTAGATAACCATTAAGGATTTGGGGGTTTTTCTTTTAGTATTTTAATATTTGTTGACTCAATCAATGAAATACTGGAGATGGAAGTAGAAAATAATTGTTTAAATTAGCAGTTCATTAACTTATCACCCTATATAACTGTTACAGTCTTTAGAGTAAATAAGTATCATGAACACATGTTGATTCATAAATGCTAATTTGTCCTAATTTGCAAGCAACATGGAACCCAAAAATACGACTTTGGCCATAAAGTAAAGGGCATAAGGTATGAAATTTTTTGTGTTTTTCTTGTTTTTTTAAGTCTTAGTGAGAAATAAATCTCTTCAGGTAGAAAACGTGACAAACTTAACAATGATTACTCCTCACAAGGAAATTTTAATAAATAAAAGAAAATCTTAAGACTCACCCACGGCACTCCCTGATAACTGCCAAGACAACTGAAGATTTCTTCCCAATTATCAGATTACCAGACTGTTTTCCACCTCTTACTGCTCATCACATATTGAGAGGACTGATCAGAAATTTTGACCAGAAAGTAGAATAACTTAAGAACCCCTGATCAGGTAAATTGGTATCTAATGAAAGAACAACAAAAACTGATCTTTCTTCCAAAGAGTTTGTAATCTGCTGGAGACCCTGTAAATATACAGGGCAACACTTCTCTAAATTTAAATATATTTAATGAGAAAAAAGAAGAGCTTTAATCCTGACATTAGTAAAGTAGACAATCAATAGCCCATAAGGGTTACTTACCACAATGATGACATAATCAAATCCTCAAATAACAACTGCCTTCCTAAACAGTGTCTGCTCATCTGTTGGCATATATGTATAGCTGTTTTCTACTCTCTAGATCTTTATCCTTTATTTTAGGGAACACAGTCATAAGCAATAGTCTTAGATGCTTATTTTCCCCTTCAGGTTCCTCTTCCACTGATGGACTCAACACTATTCCAGACTTTCATTCTCCTGATCCTTCAATGCCCAGACAGCAAAGTCCAGCTCCTGATATTAGTCTCAGAGATTACAAAGCAGTTCTCAATCTTATTTAGATGACCAGTTAGGCTCCAATTTTCTGGAAAAATTATTTTTACTTCACCAGTCAATCAGAGGAACACAGTGGACAGATTGGTTGTTGCCTTTCTGTCAGAGAGGTTTCTATAGTCCACCATAATATGATAAACTCAGAACAACTCCATTTAGGATGGGATAGTAAGATAGTATACAACTATACTGTAACTTGTTCAGTGGTGGCTAAAAGAGGGGAAAAAAATGAACATGCTTGTCCGATCTGTACAAGTGTCAGGATGATGTGTCATAATGAAATCATGTGATCAAGGCCAAACTCCCACTCTCTCATACAACCTCCCCCACCTCTGTGGAAATATAGAACCTTGTAATTCCAGTAGTATATCTCTTCCCCCTTCCCTTAGTGACTCCAAATATTTTCCTTCCACTTTCTCTTAAGTCTACTTCAGTCAGACCTTTGTTTACTGAAGAGACCCACATACCAACCAATTCCTTTCAAGGTCACCAATGATTTCTATGTTAAGTCAAAATGGTTAATAGCCACTCTTCATCTTGATCTACAGCAGCATTTTGATACAGTTAAATTCCTCCTTTCTCTTTAACACACTTTTTGCACTTAGCTTCCAGCCATCACAATCTTTTTTTTTTTCTCCCTCCTATCCATTGGCCATTCTTTCTCATTCAACTTTATGGATTCCTCCTCCTTCCCCCAATTTCAGAGGAGTGGCCCAAGGCTCTGTCCTTGATCTTCTTCTCTTTTCTATCTCTATTCACTCCCTATGGTGTTTTCTTGAAGGCTTGTGTCTTTAAAAATATCTATGTACCAGAGTCCTAGTTCTATCTCCACCCAAGACTTCACTTCTGACTTTCAGATAGTTTACTTGACATCTCCATTTGGATGTTGAATATACATCTCAAACATAACAGGTCCCAAGCAGAATTCCTATTCTTTCTCTCAAAACCCCATTCCCTATAGCCTTTCCCATCTCAGTTGTGGTGATTTCAATAGTCTACTTTTTCAAGCCAATATACTTAGATTCCCTCTTGAGTCCTTACCTTCTCCCATTACCCACCCCATTCTGTCATGAATTTCTGTTAGTTCTGCCTTCAAAATATATCCAGGATCTGACAATTTCTCACCATCTCCACTGCTTCCACCGTAGACTAAGCTATAATCATATCTTATCTAGAGCTGCTGTAGCCTCCTAACTAGTCCCACTGACTTCATTCTTGTCCCCTACTTGTTTCAGAATGTTTTTCAACTCAGTCAGTACACATAACATCTTGTAACAAATCATATAATCTCTCTGAGGAGTACACTGATCATATAAAAAAAAGAATCTAATAAAATATTTATTTTTTATTTGGTTGATCTGAGGCTCAAGATAATAGACACAAATAACTATAACATTCAGCACACAATATATGTTAAATTATAGTAGCATAAATAGGTTAATTTTTAATAATTTCTGAAATATGTTATAACCATGACTTATTATTTTCCAAATATTACAGAATATGATTCATAATTCTCCTCATTACAAAAGCTAAACTACTGTTTGAAGAAGTCCTGGACCCCTATGAATACCATAACCAACATAGAACCTGATTTAGTGGGCCATAGGTATAGCCAAGGGAAAGTGTTCCCTATCTCAGCTATGTATTAGAATGTGTCAAGATTTTCTAGTAGGTAAACTAAGGGAAATGTCAAATTAAATAAATAAGGAAGAGAACTGATGTTTCATTATGGCTGCTCTGCCTGTCTTCTTTTAATGTAGTTAACCTATCCCCATGCCACTTTAAAAATTCCCTGGCACTAGCTCCTGATGTCATTCCATAATTCCCTTTTATGATGCATATGACTCTTTTTTCTCTCTGTCATTTTTCTCACACCAGTTCACAGTCCTAATTTGTTTTTGTGACTTGTGTGAGTCCTATTCTTTAACATTCCAGTTACTTTCAACATGTCATTCTGCCTCTTATCTAGCAAACACACAGCTCTGAGTATCAGAAGATTCCACCATGCTTAGCTCTGCAGATGCCAACCTAACCTCCAGTCGTACTTGTAATTAGGGAGATCAAGACAATCACCTTTGAGATTTTAGAAATGAATACAAGAGAACTGTGAGTACAATTTGATTAGTGCTCTTTCCTAGAAAAGGAAGAGGCAGCCTGTTTTATATGCATAACAATAATAACAGGCAACACTTCTGTAGCACTTACTATGTTTCAGAAATTATTTGTAATACACATATGAACTCATTTAATCCATATAAGCATTCTATGAAGATGAGTAACTTGAAGCTCAGAGAGGATAAGTAACTTGTCTTAGGTCACATTCATAGTAAGTGATAGTTCTGGGATTAGAACATGAAAAATCTGCTTTAGTGTTCATGCTCTTAACTACTATACTATGCCATATATAGACTCATAAGAATAAGGTAGTTAGTAAAATACATCACCTCACAATTAAAGTCCTTGATTTATATACTAAGGCATTTAGACAATAGGAACCAATTAGTTAATTCCGTGTTGGAAATGACTGGAGTTAGTTCTTAATATCTAACCAGGTTCACAGTTGGGAAACTAAGTCATAATAGCCGGAACAGAAAGAAATCATAACACCAATGTTGGTAAATACTTAAATCAACTTAAGACAAATTCAGATGGCAATAAAGAGGTTCTTTATATTGGTACACAGGGCATGTGACAACATGTATTTCCAAGCTTGACAGATACCTGTGGGTGTATTTGTTAAGTCATTCAAACCAAATTGAGGCAGAGACTGGGTAACACCACATTTTACAATGAGGCACTGGCACCAGCCATGATGGGATTCAAAGTCAATGCTTCAATAAGCCCTTGTTCCCCTAGATCATTTGCCAATGCTGTGTCTAGGAAGCATGGAAGGAAGCAAGCCCTGGTTCAATGTTTCTCTGAAGGTTTCCATCAATCAAATGCTCTATAAAAGCCTGGATAAGACTAAGAAGGCAGGCAGGTGGGCCTTAGGTAAGACAATACTCTCCACATGGAATTTTATTGCAAACTACTATTTATTGAGCAATCAACATACCAGGGAGTGTCCTTGTATTTTACCTCAATGTATTTAATCATCACAAGAAACATTCGAGGGATATTTGATTATCTCTGTTACATGTAAGGGAACTTGGGCTCTTACCCTAAAGCCAAGACCTCACAGCTGCTAAGTATTCAAGTATGGCTTCAAACCCAGTTTCTTATGACACCCCTATAATTTATGCCCTTTACCACAAAGCTATTGAGAAATAAATGATTGTTGATATTAAGTGTAATTCTTTCACCTTATTTGTTTAGAATGTTGAGGCAGAGGAGTCAAATATCTCTATAAAATGTCTATTTTGGGGCACCTGGGTGACTAAGTTGGTTAAATACCTGCCTTTAGCTCAGGTCATGATCTTGGGGTCCTGGGATTGAGCTCTGTGTCGGGTTCCCTGTTCAGCAGGGAGTCTGCTTATCCCCCTCTGCTCCTCCTCCCACTCAGGCTGCTGCTTGTTCTCTCTTTCTCTCAAAGAGATAAATAAAATCTTTAAAAAAAATTTAAAAAATAGCCATATCGTTGTCTTCACTCACTAACACTTAGCAATAATTGTGTACAATCTTTAAAAATAATCACATCTTTTTACCTCTACCCCAATCCTTTTACTTTCCTATCTATAATATATAAGCTGTGTAGGTTAGATGGATCTGAAAAGGATTTGTAGAATTGAAATACTTCCTGAAATGTCATTGACTTATGCTACTGTGAATGGCTTTTATATGACTCTTGCTAAAACAGATGTAGGCTCTGTGTTCTTTCATGCCACTGACATGTTTCCTAACAGGCTAGAGATCAGGAAGATTGACGGTCTAGCATGACCAGGGCTTAGGGACAAAGGAGAGTCTTGACCTCTAGGCAATCTGTGACTTTACACTGACGTCATGCCTCCCACCTAAATGCACTCTGAAGAATACTTTCCCAGGCAAGGTACCGTGGGAAGAAACTAAATTCTGATAGGTGACATTTAAAAGTATCCCGAAAACTATGCAGAGAGAAAATGGCCCTTCAGACAGCTCTGGTGTCTCTGTACATAGCTGCCACAAAGTGCATGAGAGCCCAAGGCTATGGCAAGCTTATTGTGTTGCTTGGAACAATGCCGTGATTGTGTGGGTATCACCCCCTTAGGATTCATATCACAAGCAGGGAATGAATGGGTCTCAAGCAGGGTTTGACAGCTGTTTCTAAGCTTTTCAGATCAGAGACAGAAACAGATAAGATCTATATAGCCTTCTTTTGCATTACATTTCCAGATGAGGAGGTTACCTTTCATGTTACACAACCAATCCCAACAAGTCACCCACACACCCACCTCATTCATTCTTCCCCAGCCCCACCTTGCTGGTAACTGCCATCTTTTCATAACCATTTCCAAGATACTCAGAATCATGTCAACACCCTGAAGACCAGCTAGGCTCTAGGTTGTATAGTAGAATCACTAATACAAATAACTGTATGGATTAACAGAGGAAGAAAATCAGGTTCCTGGAAATTGTTTTAACAAATTCAAAGAATTCTCTGGTTATCCTACAGGCCATCTCTTCATTTAAATAATATTTGCTAAAGATCTATGAGCTGGCTAGATAGATGCCTGGGATACTACATTAAGCAATCATAATCCCATTCCTTAGAGAGCTTGCAGTCTAATGATGGTTATGCTCTTTACTGAAGCAATCTCAGTAGAATGTAATGATAGTTAAGCAAGAAGTAGAGCCAAGAAATAACTACAGAACTAGAAATAACAAGTCAGGCACATGTGTAAAAATATTTCTTCTGCAGGGGCCAAAACAGAGAAGAAAAGTAAATACTGAATGGGTTTACCAAAAGCAAGAGCTAGCCAAAGGCTTCCCCATCCCTTCTACATCCATACGAATTTTATAACACAGAAGTCTACCTCCTAGGCAGTAGGTTATATCAGGGGAAGGGCCATCTGATAGATATCATTGTAGTCCACATACACTAAAATGAATAATGTTTTATGAGGTGTCACATCAAGAGACTATCTTTGTGAATCCAATTCTTTCTCCCTCTCAGGAATTTTAATGGAGAAAATTGGAAAGAATTTGTCACTGGATAGTGGGACAGTTACAGAAGATACCACAGGAAGTATGGCTCTACTGCTAAAAGTGAGCACAAGAGTGAGGTTCATGCAGGTTTTCTTGAAGTTCTGAAAGTCTTCTTGAATCCAGAGTTCACCCTCTGGGTTAAGTTTCTCAGAAGCCAGGCTGTACTTGTGCTCCTGTCCCTGGGTCCTACACTGTCATGGCTCACTTATTAATATAACAAATCTCATTTACATGTGCTAGTCTGAGTCATTTCTGTTCCTTAGGATAAAGGAACAGACTATATGAGCCTAGATGAAAATAATGTTTTCAAAGTTCAAATTCAGTCAATGAAGATTCATAAATTTGTTAAATTAATTTTTTGGGAAGCCACATGAATATGACTATTAATAAAAAGTCAATAATTTCCATTTGAAATATCTTCCAATCCCACCATTCTTTCTCCAAGGCTGAAAATATGATCATCTACATCTTTCTCCATACTGGTAACATACACACACACACACACACACATGCACACAATCTTTTTGGTTTGGTTATAAACATTGCTTTTTAAAGCATTTATGTTCATAGCATTTATATTCATAAAATACTTCTTTTAAGCTCTTTTTGAGACTATTCAGGGTATGGTTCAACATGGTTAGAGCTTAAAAAAGAAAAAAAGAAAAGAAAAACTCTAGGGGCGCCTGGGTGGCTCTGCCAATTGATCTTCTGATTCTTGATTTCAGCTCAGTTCATGATCTCAGGGTCATGGCTCTGTGCTCAGGGCAGAGTCTGCTTGTCCCTCTCCCTCTGCTCACCACCCCCCACCATCACCCCTGTCACTCCATCTCTAAAATAGATAAAATCCTAAACAAACAAACAAACAAAAAACTCTTAAATTCTAATTCCAACTTTGTCACTAGTTTTCTGTAACAAACAAAAAAATCCAGCATCTTAAATACAGAGAACAAACAGTTGGTTGCCAGAGGGGAGATGGGGAGCCCTCTACCCATAAAATAGGTGAAGGGGATTAGGAGGTACAAACTTCCAGTTATACAATAAATAACTCACAGAGATGCTTCAAAGTATAGCATAAGGAATTTTGTCAATAATATTGTAATAATGTTTTAGGGTGACAGATGATAACTAAACTACTGTGGTGAACATTGAGTAATGTATAGAATCGTTGAGTTGCTATTTTGTATACCTGCAACTATTATAACATTGTATGTCAACTGTGCTTCAAAAATAAATTTTAAAAACATTGTATATGTTTTTATATACAATGATGTAAATCAATTCAGCTTCTCCTGAATTAGGGTTCTGATCTTTTCATCAAAGACAAAAGGCAATAAAGTGGCCCTGTGCTTGATACTGTGCTAAGTAAATTTTTTAAATGCCATCCTTGTTTTGTGGGTGCCAACACAGCAGAAAAAGAACATTGAAGAATAACCTGAGAGTGATAACAGCATGCTCAGAGGAGGATAGTTAGAAAGTCAAACAACCTCATATAGCTCATTCAAAGAGATAGAGAGAAATATCCAAGATGAGGGTCATAGTATTATAAATTATGAGTAGGAGAAATTTTTCTTGGTCCTTGCTATGAATCTACATGTGACTTAAATTGCTTAATATTTTAGAACTTAGTCATATATGAAATTCAATTTGGTAAGTTTTGAGAACTACATATTCCTCTGTGTTAGGTACTAGTATTGAGAAAAAAGTGTTTAAGGCAGCATTTCTGCCCTTTGAGTAACAGCTTCATTATTTACTACCTAGTAACTTTGACCAAATTATCTTGTTATGCAGAGATTTAGTTTGTTTGTTTATATGAAAATGAGATAAAATTAAAAATAGAGGACTACTTTTGTGTGTGTGTATGTGTGTGTGTATTAGGTTTTTAGTTTCTGGAATGTAAATTAGGTACTAATAAATGGTGCAAACTGTGATGATGATGGTGCTGGTGATGACAGCCCCAATCCTTAGCTGCAATTTCATAGTTCTCCAAGATCCCCAGAAAAGCAGAGCTAGATCTCAGTGAGTGTAACCAATGGCTCCTCTACCTTATGTGTTCTACCTTCCTTCTCAGAATCTGTTACCAGGTTTTGCTGACTTTCAACAATCACACCTAGATTTTGATCCAGACTTACATGCAGTTAACTCCAAAATATTATACTTTGTGTCTTTATCTCCATTTCTCGGCTCGGAGTCTATTCTCCACTAACATTGCATAGGGTTCATTCTGGATTTCTGTTCATCAATTCAGGCTTCTACCCTGATCTCCTTCTTTTCATGGATCTCTGACTAACTTAAGATCATTTTTAAGTTAGCTTCAATTCTTCCTCTTGGACGTTTTCTTGGACAACACTCATTCACCTGTGCTTCTATCCTGGCTGTTTGATGCCCTTGGCATGTGATATCAACCTTCAAGAACTTATACTTATATGGTATCTCCTTCAAGACCTCCAGTAGTAGTAAATCTGTAAGTGGAAATCTAAGGCTTAACCTCTCTTATTCTGGCTATAATTATTCATCCTATATTCCAGCACCTCATTGTCTCCATAGAAGGAGTTGTTAAGCATCTCACAGGAAAATCAGTATGAAAGGCAAAATTTTGATCACAGTGCTGAACCAGGACATACAACCTCCACAGTAATTGGACTATACTCATGCCTCTAAACTTATATACCAATTTTATATTTTAGAGATGCAGAAAATACTAATTATCCTATTATATTATTGGGCATAAAAATACTTTTCAAATCGATACCATCTTCCATTTTTAATACACACACATATATACACACATATATGTGTATACACACATACACACATATGTACACACGTGCACACATACATATATGTAGTCTGATAATTTGATACTATAAACATTTAGCATCTGTATATAGTTTGTATAAATATTACATATTAAATTCATTATTTTCAAACAAATGAATAACAAAAAACTAGAACAAAATGTTTTTAGAAAAATGTTTATAAATTCACTTTTTTAACTGAAGAGTTGATTGAGAAATGATTTAAGAAAAAATTTAGAAAGTTAAAAAACAAACATACACTTATAACAAAACCACATCAAAATAATGTCCGAACCAACTTTCAACCAAACTTGTATTTTCATGCTGCTAACGTACATGCTAACTGTGCTTGGGAAGCACAGTATCAGTAAGGCAAAAAGCCAGAGAAGTGTGCGGTTCACTTCTAGGCTGGTGGTAAAGAGGGCTACATTTAGCTCTTAGCTTATCCTCCTCTCACTGAAACCCACCCCAGGTTCTTTGAGGGTCCATCACCATACTTGCATATTTTCTTGCCAAGACTGTTTCACCCTCAATACCATAAGTTGTTAGGAATTGGCACACACAGTTTTAACTCCAAGATAAGAATCATACTAAGATGCCAGGAAGAGTAAAGAGAATTTGAGATACTGTCTCTGGACAGCAAGAACTTGGCCTGGTTCTCCTAGAATTCTCTCTCAACTCTTTGAAAATACCTATTGAGAAATGGGTGTATGAGAAAACAGATACCAAACAAGGGGTGTGTCTGGCTCAGTATAGTGATTCACCAAGATAAGCCTGCTCCTTCATTTCTGCCCTCGACAAGCCTTGCTCCAGATATAGTTGAAAGGGTTTACATTGTGTAATTTATGCAAATCTGTACTCACTTATGCAATAAGAACCATCAGTGAAACACATCTGAGGGTGAAAAGGAGAAACTATTTTAATACCTTATATAATTACTCTATTGAAATTATAATCATTTTCCTAATGAAAAATAAATACCACTACTTACTGTTACTAACATCATTTGTTTGTTTCATCAGCCAAGGTTTCCTGAACAAGTGCTAACAGTGAAATTCTCAGTCTCAGTGTTTTTTTAATAACACTTTATAGAGATATAATTCACATACCATAAAACTCACACTGTTAAAGTGTAAAATTAAGCATTTTTTAGTATACTCATAGAGTATTGCAACAATCACACAAAGAAAAACCCATACCTAGTAGAATGACTGTTTCTTCTCCTCTCAAGCCCCACATAACCAATAATCTACATTCTATTTTTTTTTAGATTTTATTATTCTAGACAGTTCAGATAAATAGAATAATATAGTCAGTCTTTTTTGCCTGGCTTATTTCATGTAAGAGTGCTCTCAAGGTTCATACCTATTATAGCATGTATCAATATTTCGTTATTTTTTATAGCTGAATAATATTCCATTTTATGAATATACCACATGTGGTTTACCCATTTCATAAGGTGATGTACATTTAGGTTGTTTCCCAGTTATAGGACTACTATGAATAATGCTGATGTGAACAATCATGTATAGGTTTTTGTGTGGACTTAAGTTTTTTATTCTCTTGATTACGTAACTAAAAATTGTGGTATTTCTATATTATATGATAACTCTATATTTAATATTTTTTTTAATTTATTTATTTGTCAGAGAGGGAGAGAGAGCGAGCACAGGCAGACAGAGTGGCAGGCAGAGGGAGAGGGAGAAGCAGGCTCCCTGCTGAGCAAGGATCCCGATGTGGGACTCGATCCCAGGATCGCTGGGATCATGACCTGAGCCTAAGGCAGTCGCTTAACCAACTGAGCCACCCAGGCATCCCTATATTTAATATTTTGAGGAACTGCTAAGGGTTTATCTTTTCCAACATGGCTGAACCATTTTATGATCCCATCAGGAATGTACAAAGGTTCATTTCTCTGCATCTTCATTAATACCTGTTATTATCTTTAAGTTTTAACCATAACAAGCATGAAGTAGTATCTCAGTGCATCTTTAAAATTACTTTTTGTAAATTATGATAAGATATACATAACATAAAACTTAACATTTAAGTGTGTAGTTCATTGTTCATTGTACATTTATATTGTCATATAAACATCACCACCATCCATTCCCAGACAATTGTTCAGTTTGCAAAACTAAAACTCTGCCCTCATTAGACAATAACACCTCAATCCTCTCAGTCTCTGGCAACCACACTATATTTTTTGTCTTATAAGTTTGGGTTCTATAGCTGGTGTGTGTGTGTGGGGGGGTTACTATGGGGATTACATTCAACACCCTAAAGTTATAAGATTTTAATATCAATTTATACCATCTTAATGTCAATATGAAAAAGCTCTACTCCTATATAGTTATCTGCCTACTCATTTCAGCTACTGATGTCACAAAATTACATCTTTACACATTGTATGACTAAAATGAGACTAATTGTTTTTTTAATGCATTAGTCCCTTAAATTTACATAATTTAAACAAAACAAAAAGTGGACTTACAAACCAAAAATTAAAATAAAACCAACTTTTATAGTCTGTCTTAGTCCATTCTGGCTGCTATAACAAAATACAGATTGAGTAGCTTTTAAATAAAACAAATTTATTTTTCATAGTTGTGGAGGTTGGAAATCTAAGATCAAGTTTCCAGGATGGTCATGTTCTGATAAAGGTTCTATTCCTGTATTTTCTTACTGTGTCCTCACATGGTAGAAAGGGTAAGGGATATCTCTCATGTCTCTTTTATAATCTCATTCATGAGGGCTTTGCCCTGATGACCTATATATCCCAGAGGCCTGATCTCCTAATAACATCATGTTGGGCATTAGGATATCAATATGTGAATTGGAGAGATGGGCATAAACATTCAAACAACAGTGTAGTTGTTCATGTATTTACCTCTACCAGAAAACTTTATTTTCTACCAGGACTTCCAGTTATTGTCTAGTGTCCTTTTATTTCAGTCTGAAGGACTCCATTTAGCATTTCTTATATGGCAGGTCTCTTGGTGAAAAACTCCCTCAGCTTTTGTTTATCTGGGAATGTCTTAATTTCTCCTCATTTTTGAAGGACAGTTTTGCTCTATATAGAATTCTTGGCTGATAACATTTTCCCTTCAGCACTTAGAATATGTCAACCCATTTCCTTCTGCCCTGCAAAGTTTCTGATGAGAAATATGCTGATATTCTTCCTGGGAATCACTTTAGGTGACAAGTATCTTCTCTCTTGCTGCTTTCAAAATTCTCTTTGTCTTTGTCTTTCAACAGTTTGATTATAATGTGTTTGGCATGGGTCTTTGAGTTTATCATGTTTGGAGTTTTTTGAGCCTCTTGTATGTCTGAATCAATGTCTTTCATCAAATTTGAGGAGTTTCAACTGTTATTTCTTCAAATAATTGTTTTGCCCTCTTCTCTCTTCTCCTTTTAGGACTCTCAAAATAAATATGTTGGTCTAGCTAGTAGTATTCCACCGAGCCCTCAGGCTCTGTTCACTTTATTTCTTCTGCATACTCAAATATATCTTTGAATCCCTCTAGTAATTTTTCATTCCAGTTATTGTACTTTTCAGCTCCAGAATTGCTTTTTTTAATGTTTTCTATCTTTTTAATTGATTTTCTGATTTGTTCATACATAATTTTATTGACTTTCTCCACACTTTCTTTTAGGTCTTTAAGCATCTTTAAAGCAGTTGTCTTAAATTCCTTGACTCCTAACTCTACCATCTGTTTTTTTCTCAGGGGCAGTTTCTGTTGATTTTTTTTTCCTTTAAATGAGCCATGCTTTCTTATTTCTTTGTATGCCTTGTTATTTTTTTGTTATTGAAAACTGGACAGTTGGAACATATTAACGTTCCTATTCTCCCCTTCCCCAGGGTTTACCATTTTGTTTTTGTTTGTTTGTTTATTGTTGTAGAGTGGCTGTGAGCTATGAGTAAGTCTGATGTATAGACTTCAGGTCTTCTCAGAGAAGATCTGAAAAGACCTGAGGAAAGCATGGTGACTTTCTATATTCCCTCATATATATGGTTACTTCTAAATGTCTTTGCCCTTAAATATTTGGAACACAAAAAGGAGAAAAAGAGAAAAGGGAAGGGAGAAAAAAGCATACCAATATCCTGTGGTATCCTCTGATATTTCACTATAGCTGGAGGTGGAGGGACCCAAAACAATGGCTGTCTGACATTTTATCTGCACGTCCATAATCAGAAGCAAAAATTAGTGATAAGAGCACAGACCCTCAGTATTTAGAGGACAGAGTCCTTATTGTCCACCCTGGCTCCCATAAGCTGTGGACAAACTGCTCCATTTAAAGTACATTTAGAGGTTCATTTAATGACAAACATATGCATATATTGCCTACCATACACTGAGAATGGGAGACAGGTTGTTACTACTATGTTAATAGCTGAAAATGACTAAAATTAATGACAAGTTACTGTCCAAATTTTCCCCTAGAAAATGTAAGACTTCAGTAGATTACAGAGTTCCAAAATAATTACAGCTGTTAGATTCTGCCAGTACAATTATTCTGATAGGTGGGGAGACTGATTTCCTGTGTCTCCTACTCAACAATCTTCCCAGAATCCTCCTTCAATGTAGCTCTGACTTTTATTTGCCTAATAATTAATGATATTGAGCATCATTACATTTGATCTTCAATTTATTTAGTCTTTTCAGTACTGAAAGTGAAAGACCGAAGTCTTCAGAAATTATTTCTGAATGATACATATTTTCCCTTTAGTTCTATCAGCTTTTGTTTCATGCCTTTTGAGACTCTGTTGTTAGGTGCATATATTTTTATATTTGTGATTTTTTTTTCCAAATAGATTGACACTTTCTTCATTTAATGTCTTACTTTTTTGGGGGGGGGTCTCGGGTAATTTTTGTCTTAAATTCTATTTTGTCTGATCTTAATATAGCCACTCCAGCTCTTTTTGTATGGTATATCTTTTTTCCTTTTAAACTCATTTGTCTTTTTGATTCTAAAGTATGTTTCTTATAGATAGCATGTAGTTAAGTAACATGTTTTTATTCATTCTTCCAATCTCTGATTTGTGATTGCAGAGTTTAGTGTCTTTACACTTCATATAATTACTTATAAGGAAGGATTTACAGATGATGACATTTTTCTGTTTTCTATGTCTTATATATTTTTTATTTCTTTACTACTGCCTACTTTTATGTTAAGTAGTTTTGTCAGTTTGACTATAATGTGTCTCCATGTGGATCTCAACAAGTGTAACTTACTTGGGGTTCATTGAGCTTCATGGATGTTCAGATTAATATTTTTTCATCCAATTTTGGAAAGTTTTCAGTTCAAATCACCAGTGAGCATCTCCAGTGAATTTTTATTTCACTTATTGTACAGCTTTCAACTACTGAAGTTTTTAAAAAATAATTTCTATGTTTTTTATATCCTCTACTAGGGACATGTCATTTTCATTCTCTTCTACTTTTATTTAGTTACATAGACGTAGCTTTCTTTAGTTCTTTGAACTTTGGGGAGCTCCTAGTTAGTTCTGCTTTTTCCTGTGGATGTTAGATTTCTGTTTTCATGGCTAGAGTGATTGCAATGTTGTTGCCTTTCAAGATTGCTATGCACCTAGGGAGAGAGCTTTTAAAATAGGGCATGTCAAAATTCCAGAAAGCTCACTGTGTTTACCAAGATTCACTGGTTTTCTTGGATAAACTCTCTTCAGATTGTTTCAAGACTTTGGCTAATTTCCAGAGTTCTGAAAAAATTGACTTTGATAATTTTTGCAAGGTTTGTATCGTTTTTATGAAGGAGTGATTTTGTAAGTCATTACTCCACCATTCTGAAAGTCTGATCACCTTCACTTGAGTTTTGTTAAGATCACAGCCTTCAGTAACTTTGTGCAAAATCCCACCACATGTGGCTAGGTAATACCTTAAATATTGCTTTTCATTCTAAAAACTACAACATTCTTTCCTAAGCACTGTCATATTTAGGATAAAAAAAAAAGAGAAATCCCCTTTTGTGTTCTACAAGTCTGTTCCACATTCTCCAGTACTAAAGTGATTATTATACCGTTTGCTTCTATACAATAGTAGCTCCACAATTTCTTTTTAGATTGGCAGTAAGCAGTTATCAGGTTGGAACTAGAGCATCAGGGAATCTGTCTTGAAACCAAGTCTATGTAGCTAAGACACTGTTTTTTATTTATATTGAATATTTATTTGGAGTGACTTAGGAGAGGATTTGACTAGAAGCTGCACTTATATTGAAAATATATTTTACTGAGCATACCTTTTTATTGAAGGCCTTTATATGAGTGCAATTGATGATCTTCCAGGAACCACCCCTTGGCATAGCTACTGCCTCTATTTACCTCACATTATTCCTCTAAGGATGAAAGAGAGAGCTGGGGTTATTTTATAGTAATAAAGCTACACAAAATATAGTGTAGCTAGAGACTATAATTATGTAATGGCTTTAGCAGCTCCCATAAATGTAACAACTAAGACTAAATATTTACTGTTGCAAAGGGCATGGCCTAACCGAAGACTATACTGTATTCTTTATATAAACTATTTCTGAGATAGAGCAGCCATCTAAGGACCCATAACTATTGTGCTGAGTTGTCTTTACAAGTAAATGGGCATTGTTAGCACATGATTTCCTAAAGATAATCTCAATTGACATTACTGTATCAACAACTGAACAGACTGCCTTCAAAAGTACATGAATAAACATGGTCAATCAGTAAAACATTAGCTTTTTCTTTCATGTATTATCATATATTCAGAAAATGAAAGAACAGATCACTTGTAATACATGAAAACACATTGTGCAAGACTAGGGGATACTAAAGATGGACACTAAGGCTTCTCATCTTTTACCCCACCATTCCCAAAGATTCTGGTGTCCTGCAAGAAACTGGTATGGCCCTGTGATCACTCCTAAGAAACCAGCATGACTAAATTTCATAACTTTGCTGAGGTAATCGTCCACAGTGCCTAAATCATGTTAAATGTTTTGATGATTGGTTAAATGGTTGAATTTTTCCTTTAATTTAGATTTAATGCAGTAGCAGATATTTTGAGTTGAATATTATGGAGGGGTCGAAAAATTATTTTGAGGTTTAATAGTTCAATACTGCTTTACTTGGAGATTTCAAATTTCCATTAGAAAATGATTTTCTTGAGTAAGTCTTTTCTAATTACAACCAACTACTCTGATTTCTTAATAATTGTCAATCTCAACAGTGTTTGTTTATATGACTCTTTTGCCCTTGTTTCTTACTGAATCTATGTCAGATCTCTATCTAAATGTCTCTGTTATCAATAATATGGTGAAGTACATGACAAAAGAGGCCAGATCTGCTGTGGAACCACTTTAAGGATTCAATACAGTGTTGTGATCTAATTGAGTCCCTAGAACAAGTCACCAATGCAATCACGTTGAAATATCACTGTGCTTTTGTCATTTCAAAAACATTTTCACCTCCACCATTTTCCTTGATTAGATTCCAAATGATACCAATATTACAGAGTATCTTGGCTAGTTGTATAAATTACTAAGATTATTTACATCCTTTATTTTTTCTTATAAGAGACAAATCACTCCCTTTGATTATTGGCCCTAGTGGTTTAACTGGGAGACAATCTCATCTAAGTCTTTTTTTTTTTAAGATTTTATTTATTTATTTGACAGACAGATTACAAGTAGACAGAGAGACAGGCAGAGAGAGAGGAAGGGAAGCAGACTCCCTGCCGAGCAGAGAGCCCAATTTGGGGCTCGATCCCAGGACCCTGTGATCATGACCTGAGCCGAAGGCAGAGGCTTTAATACACTGAGCCACCCAGGCGCCCTCATCTAAGTCTTTAAAGAAGACACATGACTTGGGTATGTACAATCAAAGTTTTCTATCCCCTGCTCATGGTAATAGAGCTCATGGATTGTGTTTAACAATAATGATCATTAAAACTGACATGCTTGGCACATATAGTATAAACTCCCAACAAGTTAAGTAGAGACTATTATTATCTTTAACTTGCAGATGAGGAAACTGAAGCACAGAGGGTCAGTTTTCTGTCAAATAGCTTGTAGGTGGTAGAACTGAATAGAAACCTTAGCAGTCCACATCAGACTGTGTTCTGACCATGGTACTGAGAGTCCAACCCTTTGCTAGAATAATAGGAAAGAAAGTACTACAAAGGTAGATGAAAGCAAGACACCATTACGTAGAAACACCTGCATGAAGAAAAGTCATCATAGAGGAAAGCAAATGAAAGAACAGACGGAGTTCCAATGATATTTATGGAAGCCTGGGTTGTATCAGTTTCTGAAGTCTTTAACCTGGGAGTTGACAGTTCTGTTAGCTAATAAATTTCTCTTTTCTTCTTAACTTGCTTTTCAATGGATTCTTACAATCAAAAAGTCCTCAGTAATAAGACAAGGAAATGGCAAACCAAAGCCTCAAGAAAACTAGTTTGGAAGCCAAATTTTAAATTAAATTCGCATGAGCAGCTATTACTCACTACCCTCAGAAGAATCATCACAAAATTGGTGTGGAAAGAATTAATGAAGTATGCTGAAGTATACATACATGTGTATACACACATGTACCTATTATATATATTATATATATATTTGATATATTACATATAATATCAAATATATATTTATGTACATAAATATATATAGAAATATTTATAGGATATATACCAAATATATAAATATATATAAGTAATATAAATATATTAATTATATCATTATATTATTACATTAATATATTAATTATATTATATATCATACTTTATCTATTTATATATAATTATATATTAAATATATATTAATTAATATAAATATATAAAAATATATCAAATATATAGAAATATTTATAGAATTAAAATATATATCAAATATATATTTGATATATATTTTTATTTTTTTATATATTTTAATTCTATAAATATTTCTTTAGACAAAGGGACTGAGGCCTGGGAGATCCATGGTCTATTTATTTACATTAGGGATTAGGTAGAACAAAGTTACATCTTGTTAAGAGCTAGGGAGGGGGATGGTTCTCAGCAAACACAGACAAGATAACTACATTTTTTGAACGGAAAATTTTAAAAAAATAGTGGGTCAATATGAGATACTACGCTAGAATAGAACATATAAACACTGCAGTCCAATGGGAAAGCTTCGTGTAAAATGGGTGCGTGCTGAGGGTAGAGGTATAGGAGAGGATTCTTTTTCCCCCTTATGATGTGTAAATCTCCAAAAGTGAGTAGTGAATTGTAAGAAAGTTTCCAGAGTAGAAAGAAACATTCTAAATTTGTTGTGCAACACAGGATTCTGTATTCTAATCCTTACTGTAAAGACTAGATTCCAGTCGACAAAGATCTTATTATTCAAAAATATATACTCCTTGTTGCATTAACCTAAATGATCTATGTCTACCCTCCAACAGGGCAAAGAGTACCCAACAAATAACAGAAGTGGCTAGAAAAAGCCTTAATATATCAGGCAATCATTCCCTTACGCTGCCCAGCAATCTCCCTTAGTACCTGGTACTTGAAATTGTCCCTTTTATAATCAGCTGTCCGATATGCTTGTGCTGCCAAAAAGGGTACCCCTAAAGGCACTTAAGGTGCTAGAAGGCTATATAGTTACAGAATCACTTTCATATTTTAAGGATTTCTATCTACCATTATGTCAGTGTTTGAAGAGGGGGGAAATAACCAATTTAATTGCTTTTGTGAATAGTAGAATAAGGGTGCCTCCTCCCTTTCTAACCCAATATTAAGCAATTTGTGCAGTATCAGTGTCTACAACCTGCTTTCCAATTTTGTTTATCACTTTTTTTCACTTTCTGATTGGACAATTTTATCCAGACTTGTAACAGCCAGCACAGCACTGGGTCCTCTAATTTATGTGTTAATGTGGTATTCTGGAAGCTTGATGTTAAAATGATGAATATCACCTGGGAAGAAGATTGGACGAGAGCAAAAGAACTGGCAAGTTGCCTTGTGAAAATAGCTTTCGACTTTATCAAACCATGGGGTAACATGTCAGATTATATTACGTATGATTAATTATTAAGCAGGCTGAGCCTTAGTTTGAAAAGCACAAACATGCATTTCCAATAATTTTCTTCCCATGGAAAATCTGTTGTGTCCCTCAAATTGAGCAGCAAAATACCCCTCACAAAATACCTTAAAGCTTTCATTTCTCCAGATTTAGCATGCATCTGAGACAAGAAAGCTTTCACAAGCCTCCTTGCCATGGACAAAACAGAGATGTGTTTTTGCTTAATTAAAATTCTTTTTTGGCAACAGATGTCCTTGCAAAAATAGCTCAGAGCTCGGTGAAGCATTTTTATAGGCTGGAGTTCAGCGACTAGGAGCCCGTCATCTGCCTTTTCTGCTCTGAGAGCAACACAAGAGACCAGGTGGCTGGTCACAGTTTGAAAAGTGAACAAATGTATTTATTCACTCTGAGCAATTTGCAACCCACTGGGAGAGCAAGAGCCCTGTCCCAGCCCTTAGCTTCTGAGAACTAGGACTGTGGGAGAAAGGGGCTGTTTAATTGCTTTGCACAGTCTCTCTCACTAAAGCAATTAGCACCCAGAGGAAAGTCCGGGAGAACACAGCCAGGCCTCACACCCATATGGTGGCCTGAAATCAGCCTGCCTGCTGTCCAGGCACATGGATGATTCAATCAGTGATGCAGCCATAGGCCCTAGAGCTCTGGTTCCTAGTTTGCTGCTGGTGAAATCTTGTCTTCCTATTCCTGAGCTTCTAATCTACCAAAGAACTAGTGTATAGTGGGTAGCAGCTCATCAGCTTCACACCTAGGTAACTCTACTGGGAAAAAGAAAAAAAAAATCTTAAGGTTGAGAGCTAAAAAAAGACCACAGAGATTTGTGCTCAGGACTAAATGATTGCTGCCTTGCAGGTGAGAAGTGAGACCAACAAAAGTCAACAGGTCAAGTATCTGAATGGAACCAAAACCTGGGTCTTAAATAAATCAGAGGGAGGACAGAGATTTAAAAAAAAAAAAAAAAAGATACTTGCCAAGGATTCTGTGGTTGGGACACATAGCTGCTATGCATAATAACACCCACTGGAAATTATGTGAATCAATTTTATGTATATTTTTTAACATAGTTGCAAAGCCAGGTTAGAGCAAAGCATACTGTTTATTTTTAGTAACAGGGGCTGTCAGGGACTGAACCAGATAGTTCAATAGAGAACAACTCATTCATTAACCAAGTTAATTACATAAAGTTATATTTCATGTTAGTTAATTTTACTGATAACTCAAGCTTTTCTTAAAGATTTAAGGCTTTCTAAAAATATTTAACCACTTTTGTTAGAAGTTATTCTAAAACATATTATACACTTCCCTGTATTATCACCCAAGATCCAGAGAACACTCATCATTTACAAAGGGATAGATGCATTATTCTTCTTTTTGTGTAAATTATGTACATTTATATTCTATTTGTGGTTAAGCTACTTATTTTTCATTTTTTAAAAAATTTTATTTATTTATTTGTCTGAGAGAGTGAGCACAGGCAGACAGAGTAGCAGGCAGAGGCAGAGGGAGAAGCAGGCTCCTTGCTGAGCAAGGAGCCCCATGTGGGACTCAATCCCAGGACGCTAGGATCATGACCTGAGCCGAAAGCAGCTGCTTAACCAACTGAGCCACCCAGGCATCCCTTATTTTTCATTTTTAAAGAATATAATAAAAAAAAATTACTTCCTTGAATGGGGAGAGCACCAGAGCCATTCTTTCTAAAAAACTGAGGAGGTGGGTGGGGTTATGTAGCAGCATTATTCATACATCAATTTAACAACTACTTAGTGACCACTTACTCTATCAGATACTATTCCAAGGGCTGGGGATTTAATAGTGAACAAAGTATACAAAGTTCTGGACACCATGAAGCTTGCATTTTAATAAGACAGATAGCTAATACAACATTAAATTCATATGCAATACAACATCAGAGCTAAGTGTTACAAAGTAAAACAAAGGATGAGAGTGATATGGTTGTCAAGGAAGGCATCTCTAATTAGGTGACATTTGAACAATGATCTGATTGAAATAAAGTAGAAAGCCATGTAGATATTTGGGAGAGGAGACCTTCAGACAGAAGAAGTATTGATAGGGAAACAATTCCCCATGATGTTTCTACATGTCTTGTGACAACTTTGTTGGAAAGGACTTTCTAATTGTATAGCAAACAGCCTTGGAAGCTAGAGATAGTGTTGCCTTCTATGGCAAAGGGCAGGTTTGTTTACAGTCTAGGATAATAGACTCTTTCAGCTCTCCCTATAAGGCAAATGTTGGCCAGGTTTGCAAGTAGTCACTTTTAAAGATGGGGAGTTTCTAAGCCCCAAGTTCCAAAAATGAGACAGACCATTGTGTGTACACCACCCAATCAGGCTTGCCTCTGCAACAACCCCAAGGAATCAGGAAGACAAGAGGAACTGATGGAAACAAAAAGCTCATAGTACCTGCTATGCTAAGAATAACAAAATGTCTAGATCCTCTTGGGTGCATTGTGAGAAAAAAGTATTTCAAGAAGGAAGAAGTGATTAATTGTGTCAAAGCCTGAGTATGAGTGAATGAGGACTGAGAACTGACTATTTGATTTGGCAAATTGGGGATCATGTGGCCAAATAATAGTTTTTATGGGCAAAATCTTGATTGGAGTAGGTTACAGAAGAATGAAATGAGATAAAGTAGAAACAATAAGTATAGAAAATCCCTTCAAGAATTTTTGCTCTACACGAGAGTAGAGAAAAGGGGTGTTGGCTGAAAGATTATGGGAATCAATAAAATATTTTGTTTTTGTTACAAGAGATAAGATAATGTTTGTATGCTGGGATATTATTTAGTAGACAGTAAAAAGTTAATGACATAAGAAATAACTAGCATCATTGCAAGAACAAACTTCTCAAGTAGCCAGAAAGGGATGGGCTTCACTCTGCCAGCTGCAGCATTGGCCTGATACCAGAGTATGGGCAACTGATTTATTAAAAAGAAAGAAGACAGCATATAGGGCACAGGTGCAAGTCACTTGCTAAATCTGGAGATGGAGGATATAAAAGTTTTCTTCTGATAGCTTCTGTTTTCTCAGTGAGTGGTCAAAATCAAGTCATTATTACACAGTAAGAGTGGAAGGGCTACTGCAAGTTTGAAGAAAAAGACAACAGAGGGAAATAGTCATCTAGGAAAGTGAGAAAGGGTACTGAGTGGGAAAAGTATTAGTACTGCAAGATGACACCATAAAGCATTAAATCCATGTTTCCTTATCTATGGTCTACAGAATAGTAAAATGCTGAGTGAAATAAGTCAAGCAGAGAAAGTCAATTATCATATGGTTTCACTTATTTGTGGAGCATAAGAAATAACATGGAGGACATGGGGAGATGGAGAGGAGAAGGGAGTTGAGGGAAATTGGAGGGGAAGATGAACCATAAGAGACTATGGACTCTGAAAAACAATCTGAGGGTTTTGAAGGGGCGGGGGGTGGGAAGTTGGGCCAGCCTGGTGGTGGGTATTGTGGAGGGCACATATGGCATGGAGCACTGGGTGTGGTGCATAAACAATGAATTCTAGTACACTGAAAAGTAATTTAAAAAATTAAAAATTTTTAAAAAGGTATTTCTATTAGGAAAAAAGGGAGTTATTCCATGGACAATTAGGTTAGGATATACATGGTATAAAAACTCATCAAATAGCTTTACTGAAGGACTTCACAGAGCCTTTAATGAGTTATATAAATGGTGATTTTCCCTAAAGGGCTACAGTGTGCACTGCATCATAAATTTATTTGATTGTGGAATATTAGTAGGGTTTTAGGAAACATGACTTGGAAAATTGTTGGGTTAAATCACTTGCTGATTTCTAGCTACAATTATTTGTGTGGTCTGGTAAAGTAAGCTTCTGCTCCTCTGAAGTAGAAATAGAAGAATCAGTCATGGCCCATCAGAGAATGGGGCTCTAAAACTAATAATTGATGAATCTGATGAGACACTCTAGTCATTGTGAGATGCATCATGGCCAGCCTTCTGGGAACTCTATGTCTTCTAATGAGGCTAAGATTAGATGTGGATTTTAAATAAGTGAAAAAAACCTGAACAATATGGAAAGACAAAAGCAGCTTCAACAATCCACTAGTGAAATTATACCTGACAGAAAAACCTGGACAAAGAGAGATTTCTGTTGGGGTTTCCAGAAAAGTGGCTGTAGGACAGTCAGGAGAGGGATCTTTAGACCAGAGGCAAAAGGGCCTTTCCTACCTTGAGGGGTCTCCAAGGAAAGTGATTATAGAATATGTAGGACCCCTGAGCGGAGAGTCCTCAGTATAAGTGTGAAAAGTCATTTCCTCCTTCAGGAACCTTGAAGGGGCAAAATAAGTCGTTCCAGCACAGGAGCAAGATTAGTAAACACAGTTTATCAGAGATAGAGTCTTCCACTGAGGCAGCTACAGTTCTAATCTGATTCTCCTTTGGGCTGAAGTCTACATAGCTTAACGTAACAAGATCTAAAATAAAATCCTCTCTATGTTGTTATAAGTTTTCAGTACTATGCAAGATGGGGATTCAGAAAAAAAACTAAAAATGCTGACTAGAATTTCAATAAAATTTCAATTTCTTCAAGTATTGTGACTTTCTTTTGACTAATTTTGTCATTATGCCCTGTATTAGAGGTTGGAAATGAACACACACACACACACACACACACGCACACACACATCCCATGTCCACAAATTTAGAATGTTCTGCACTCTGAAGGACAGCAAAATCAGACCAAGTGGGAAAACTCTGTTCAACGAGACATAGAGTGAATGAAAGTAACCCAAAAAAACAGTGGCTACTGCTTTAGAAAAGATTTCCATGGAAAGAAAGTTATGGTGAGTCATGATCTTGTCCAACACAGAAAGGTGGCTGATAACACAGGTCCCAAATATCTTTGAATATGAAAAAAGGTAGCATTTTTTTCCTCTTATGAAATACTTCTTGGACTCCTCTCTACAGAGGTCTTCCTTTTTTCTGAATCCCATAATGCCATTTTAGAACAAAGAATACAAATTCAAATGTCTTCAAATGCTTGGCGTATAATTTAAATAAGGAAAACTCTGGCTGGTATTACAACAGTTAGGACAATAAAATTGGAAAGGCATCAAATTCAAATCACTTAAGAACATTGAAATTGGGCCTGCAAACTGACAGTTGAAGATCTCTGCTTTAATGCCAGCCCACCTCCTTTTGAAAAGTTAAATGTGCAACCTCCGAAAGAGTCATCCTAGCTTCCAGTTTTGCCACTGTGCTCCTTCCAATGGCCTACCTTTCTTTATACATAATTGTCTAGAAGATGACAATTATTTTTCTTTCCAAAGAAAGTGCAGAGGTTTCATGACAGTTTTTAACTTTTTTCCCAAGTTCATAATTATATTCTAAATGCTTATATTGCCAAATATCTGATTTGCAAATGAAGCAAATAGTGGAGAAAATTATATATTTCAAACCACTTATAAATATATGATTAGCTATTATATGTGATAGTTCTTATACAATATATGCAAATATATTATGACATTATGTACATATATGTATGTACTTAATGTTCATGTTCTATATATTACATTCATATATACATACATATATACGTGTATATACATATATATCATATATACATGCGTATATACATGCATATAAATAATATATATATTACATATGGTTATATATTCCATATATATATATTGGATATATATGTATGGAAATATATATGGATATATATATATTGGAAATATATATATATATTCCATTATATATAATGGAATATATAACTACATTATGATTAACCAGCAAGATAAAATTCTTTACATTATTATTTTAAGAAAGCACCAGCAATTTCTTTCAAGATATGTCACCAAAGGCAAAGGAAACAAAAGCAAAAATGAACTTTTGGGACTTCATCAAGATCAAAAGCTTCTGCACAGCAAAGGAACAGTCAACAAAACAAAGAGGCAACCCACGGAATGGGAGAAGATATTTGCAAATGACAGTACAGACAAAAGGTTGAAATCCAGGATCTATAAAGAACTTCTCAAACTCAACACACACAAAACAGATAATCATATCAAAAAATGGGCAGAAGATATGAACAGACACTTCTCCAATGAAGACATACAAATGGCTATCAGACACATGAACAAATGTTCATCCTCACTAGCCATCAGGGAGATTCAAATTAAAACCACATTGAGATACCACCTCACACCAGTTAGAATGGCCAAAATCAGCAAGACAGGAAACAACGTGTGTTGGAGAGGATGTGGAGAAAGGGGAACCCTCTTACACTGTTGGTGGGAATGCAAGTTGGTGCAGCCACTCTGGAGAACAGTGTGGAGGT